>CAMZMU010000076.1:0-60960 GCA_947311845.1 Poa pratensis | reverse complement strand
CACCCTTCCAGCCATCTAGGAGTATCAGTAGCACTTTTAGGTCATCCTAAAGCACATGCGACAATCCAAGCCATCGGGCCACCGTGGACCCCTCCTAGCCATCACGGAGTATACGGACCCCACTTAAGTCATCTCACCTACGTGCACCCCTCCCAGCCATCTAGGAGTATCAATGGCACTTTTAGGTCATCCTAAAGCAACGTGTGACATCCTGGCCATCTGGACCCTGTGGACCCCTCCCAGCCATCTGGACCCCGTGGACCCCTCCTAGCCATCTGGACCCCCGTGGACCCCTCCTAGCCTATCTAGGAGTATACGGACCCTCCTTACGTCATCTGACCCACGTGCACGCCTCCCAGCCATCTAGGAGTATCAGTAGCACTTTTAGGTCATCCTAAAGCACGTGCGACAATCCTAGCCATCTGGACCCCTGTGGACCCTTTCTAGCCATCTAGGAGCAACGGACCCTACTTACGTCGTCTGACCCACGTGCACCCCTCCCAGCCATCTATGAGTATCTGTAGCACTTTAGGTCATCCTAAAGCACGTGCGACAAATGCTAGCCATCTAGACCCCTGTGGACCGTTCCTAGCCATCTAGGAGCATACGGACCCTACTTACGTCATCTGACCCACGTGCACCCCTCCCAGCCATCTAGGAGAATCAGTAGCACTTTTAGGTCATCCTAAAGCACATGCGACAATCCTAGCCATAGGGACCCCCGTGGACCCCTCCTAACCATCTAGGAGTAACGGACCCCATACGTCATCTCACCCACGTGCACCCCGCCCCAGCCATTGGAGTATCAGTAGCACTTTTAGGTCATCCTAAAGCACGAGCGACAATCCTAGCCATCTGGACCTCCGTGGACCCTTCCTAGCCATATAGGAGTATACGGACCCTCCTTACGTCATCTGACCCACGTGCACCCTCCCAGCCATCTACGAGTATCAGTAGCACTTTTAGGTCATCCTAAAGCACGTGCGACAATCCTAGCCATATGGACCCCCGTGGACCCTCCTAAATCTAGGAGTATACGGACCCATTACGTCATCTCACCCACGTGCACCCGCCCAGCCATCTTGGAGTATCAGTAGCACTTTTAGGTCATCCTAAAGCACGTGCGACAATCCTTGCCATCTGGACCTCCGTGGACCCTTCCTAGCCATCTAGGAGTATACGGACCCTCCTTAACGTCATCTGACCCACGTGCACCCCTCCCAGCCATCTAGGAGTATCGTAGCACTTTTAGGTCATCCTAAAGCACGTGCGAAATCCTAGCCATCTGGACCCCCGTGGACCCTTCCTAGCCATTAGGAGTATACGGACCCTCCTTAAGTCATCTGACCCACGTGCACCCCTTCCAGCCATCTAGGAGTATCAGTAGCACTTTAGGTCATCCTAAAGCACGTGCGACAATCCTGGCCATCTGGACCCCCCGTGGACCTCCCTAGCCATCTAGGAGTATACGGACCCTCCTTACGTCATCTGACCCACGTGCACCCCTTCCAGCCATCTAGAGTATCAGTAGCACTTTTAGGTCATCCTAAAGCAGTGCGACAATGCAAGCCAAACGGACCACCGTGGACCCCTCCTAGCCATCACGGAGTATACGGACCCCCCTTAAGTCATCTCTCACCCACGTGCACCCCTCCAGCCATCTAGGAGTATCAATGGCACTTTTAGGTCATCCTAAAGCACGTGTGACAATCTGGCCATCTGGACACCCTGTGGACCCCTCCCGCCATCTGGACCCACCGTGGACCCCTCCTGGCCATCTGGACCCCCGTGGACCCCTCCTAGCCATCTAGGAGTATACGGACCCTCCTTACGTCATCCGACCCACGTGCACGCCTCCCAGCCATCTAGGAGTATCAGTAGACACTTTTAGGTCATCCTAAAGCACGTGCGACAATCCTAGCCATCAGGACCCCTGTGGACCCTTCCTAGCCATCTAGGAGCATACGGACCCTACTTACGTCGTCTGACCCACGTGCACCCCTCCTAGCCATCTAGGAGTATCTGTAGCACTTTTAGGTCATCCTAAAGCACGTGCGACAATCCTAGCCATCTGGACCCCTGTGGACCCTTCCAAGCCATCTAGGAGCATACGGACCCTACTTACGTCATCTGACCCACGTGCACCCTCCCAGCCATCTAGGAGTCAGTAGCACTTTTAGGTCATCTAAAGCACGTGCGAAATCCTAGCCATCTGGACCTCCGTGCACCCCTCCCAGCCATCTAGGAGTATCAGTAGCACTTTTAGGTCATCCTAAAGCACGTGCGACAATCCTAGCCATCTGGACCCCCGTGGACCCTTCCTAGCCATCTAGGAGTATACGGACCCTCCTTAAGTCACTGACCCACGTGCACCCCTTCCAGCCATCTAGGAGTATCAGTAGCACTTTTAGGTCATCCTAAAGCACGTGCGACAATCCTGGCATCTGGAACCCGTGGACCCTTCCTAGCCATCTAGGAGTATACGGACCCTCCTTACGTCATCTGACCCTCGTGCACCCCTTCCAGCCATCTAGGAGTATCAGTAGCACTTTTAGGTCATCCTAAAGCACATGCGACAATCCAAGCCATACGGGCCACCGTGGACCCCTCCTAGCCATCACGGAGTTATACGGACCCCACTTAAGTCATCTCACCCACGTGCACCCCTCCCAGCCATCTAGGAGTACCAATGGCACTTTTAGGTCATCCTAAAGCACGTGTGACAATCCTGGCCATCTGGACCCCTGTGGACCCCTCCCAGCCATCTGGACCCCCGTGGACCCCTCCTAGCCATCTGGACCCCCGTGGACCCCTCCTAGCCATCTAGGAGTATACGGACCCTCCTTACGTCATCTGACCCACGTGCACGCCTCCCAGCCTTCTTGGAGTATCAGTAGCACTTTTAGGTCATCCTAAAGCACGTGCGACAATCCTAGCCATCTGGACCCCTGTGGACCCTTTCTAGCCATCTAGGAGCATACGGACCCTACTTACGTCGTCTGACCCACGTGCACCCCTCCCAGCCATCTATGAGTATCTGTAGCACTTTTAGGTCATCCTAAAGCACGTGCGACAATGCTAGCCATCTAGACCCCTGTGGACCGTTCCTAGCCATCTAGGAGCATACGGACCCTACTTACGTCATCTGACCCACGTGCACCCTCCCAGCCATCTAGGAGTATCAGTAGCACTTTTAGGTCATCCTAAAGCACATGCGACAATCCTAGCCATATGGACCCCGTGGACCCCTCCTAACCATCTAGGAGTATACGGACCCCTTACGTCATCTCACCCACGTGCACCCCGCCCAGCCATCTTGGAGTATCAGTAGCACTTTTAGGTCATCCTAAAGCACGTGCGACAATCCTTGCCATCTGGACCTCCGTGGACCCTTCCTAGCCATCTAGGAGCATACGGACCCTACTTAGTCATCTGACCACGTGCACCCCTCCCAGCCATCTAGGAGTATCGGTAGCACTTTTAGGTCATCCTAAAGCACGTGCGACAATCCAAGCCAAACGGACCACCGTGGACCCCTCTCTAGCCATCACGGAGTATACGGACCCCCTTAAGTCATCTCACCCACGTGCACCCGTCCCAGCCATCTAGGAGTATCAATGGCACTTTTAGGTCATCCTAAAGCACGTGTGACAATCCTGGCCATCTGGACCCCTGTGGACCCCTCCCCGCCATCTGGAACCCCGTGGACCCCTCCTGGCCATCTGGACCCCGTGGACCCCTCCTAGCCATCTAGGAGTATACGGACCCTCCTTACGTCATCCGACCCCGTGCACGCCTCCCAGCCATCTAGGAGTATCAGTAGCACTTTTAGGTCATCCTAAAGCACGTGCGACAATCCTAGCCATCAGGACCCCTGTGGACCCTTCCTAGCCATCTAGGAGCATACGGACCCTACTTACGTCGTCTGACCCACGTGCACCCCTCCTAGCCATCTAGGAGTATCTGTAGCACTTTTAGGTCATCCTAAGCACGTGCGACAATCCTAGCCATCTGGACCCCTGTGGACCCTTCCAAGCCATCTAGGAGCATACGGACCCTACTTACGTCATCTGACCCACGTGCACCCTCCCAGCCATCTAGAATGTATCAGTAGCACTTTTAGGTCATCCTAAAGCACGTGCGACAATCCTGGCCTCTGGACCCCCGTGGACACTTCCTAGCCATCTAGGAGTATACGGACCCACCTTACGTCATCTGACCCACGTGCACCCCTTCCAGCCATCTAGGAGTATCAGTAGCACTTTTAGGTCATCCTAAAGCACGTGCGACAATCCAAGCCAAACGGACCACCGTGGACCCCTCCTAGCCATCACGGAGTATACGGACCCCCCTTAAGTCATCTCACCCACGTGCACACCCTCCTAGCCATCTAGGAGTATCGGTAGCACTTTTAGGTCATCCTAAAGCACGTGCGACAATCCAAGCCAAACGGACCACCGTGGACCCCTCCTAGCCATCACGGAGTATACGGACCCCCCTTAAGTCATCTCACCCACGTGCACCCGTCCCAGCCATCTAGGAGTATCAATGGCACTTTTAGGTCATCCTAAAGCACGTGTGACAATCCTGGCCATCTGGACCCCTGTGGACCCTCCTGCCATCTGGACCCCCGTGGACCCCTCCTAGCCATCTGGACCCCCGTGGACCCCTCCTAGCCATCTAGGAGTATATGGACCCTCCTTACGTCATCTGACCCACGTGCACGCCTCCCAGCCATCTAGGAGTATCAGTAGCACTTTTAGGTCATCCTAAAGCACGTGCGACAATCCTAGCCATCTGGACCCCTGTGGACCCTTCCTAGCCATCTAGGAGCATACGGACCCTACTTACGTCGTCTGACCCACGTGCACCCCTCCCAGCCATCTAGGAGTATCAGTAGCACTTTTAGGTCATCCTAAAGCACGTGCGACAATCCTAGCCATATGGACCTCCGTGGACCCTTCCTAGCCATCTAGGAGTATACGGACCCTCCTTACGTCATCTGACCCACGTGCACGCCTCCCAGCCATCTAGGAGTATCAGTAGCACTTTTATGTCATCCTAAAGCACGTGCGACAATCCTAGCCATCTGGACCCCTGTGGACCCGTCCTAGCCATCTAGGAGCATACGGACCCTACTTACGTCATCTGACCCACGTGCACCCCTCCCAGCCATCTAGGAGTATCAGTAGCACTTTTAAGTCATCCTAAAGCACGTCCGACAATCCTAGCCATATGGACCTCCGTGGACCCTTCCTAGCCATCTAGGAGTATACGGACCCTCCTTACGTCATCTGACCACGTGCACCCCTCCCAGCCATCTACGAGTATCAGTAGCACTTTTAGGTCATCCTAAAGCACGTGCGACAATCCTAGCCATCTGGACCCCGTGGACCCTTCCTAGCCTACTAAGAGTATACGGACCCCCTTACGTCATCTGACCCATGTGCACCCCTCCCAGCCATCTAGGAGTATCAGTGGCACTTTTAGGTCATCCTAAAGCACGTGCGGCAATCCTAGCCAGCTGGACCCCCGTGGACCCATCCTAGCCATCTAGGAGTATACGGACCCTCCTTACGTCATCTGACCCACGGTCACCCCTCCCAGCCATCTAGGACAATCAGTAGCACTTTTAGGTCATCCTAAAGCACGTGTGACAATCCTAGCCTTATGGACACCCGTGGACCCCTCCTAACCATCTAGGAGTATCGGACCACCCTTACGTCATCTCACCCACGTGCACCCCTCCCAGCCATCTAGGAGTACCAATAGCACTTTTAGGTTATCCTAAAGCACGTGCGACAATCCTAGCCATCTGGACCTCCGTGGACCCCTCCTAGCCATCTACGAGTATACGGACCCTCCTTACATCATCTGACCCACGTGCACCCTCCCAGCCATCTAGGAGTATCAGTAGCACTTTTAGGTCATCCTAAAGCACGTGTGACAATCCTGGCCATCTGGACCCCTGTGGACCCCTCCCAGCCATCTGGACCCCCGTGGAACCCTCCTAGCCATCTGGACCCCCGTGGACCCCTCCTAGCCATCTAGGAGTATACGGACCCTCCTTACGTCATCTGACCCACGTGCACCCCTCCCAGCCATCTAGGAGTATCAGTAGCACTTTTAGGTCATCCTAAAGGACGTGCGACAATCCAAGCCATACGAACCCCCGTGGACCCCTCCTTGCCATCACGGAGTATACGGCCCCCCTTACGTCATCTCACCCACGTGCACCCCTCCCAGCCATCTAGGAGTATCAATAGAACTTTTAGGTCATCCTAAAGCACGTGCGACAATCCTGGCCATCTGGACCCCTCCTAGCCATCTAGGAGTATACGGACCCTCCTTACGTCATCTGACCCACGTGCACCCCTCCCAGCCATCTAGGAGTATCAGTAGCACTTTTAGGTCATCCTAAAGCACGTGCGACAATCCGAGCCATCTGGACCCCCGTGGACCCCTCCTAGCCATCTAGGAGAATACGGACCCCCCTTACGTACTCTGACCCACGTGCACCCCTCCCAGCTGTCTAGGAGTATCTGTAGCACTTTTAGGTCATCCTAAAGCACGTGCGAGAATCCTAGCCATCTGGACCCCCGTGGACCCTCCTAGCCATCTAGGAGTATATGGACCCTCCTTACGTCATCTGACCGACGTGCACCCCTCTCAGCCATCTAGGAGTATCAGTAGCACTTTTAGGTCATCCTAGAGCACGTGCGACAATCCTAGCCATTTGGAGCTCCGTGGACCCTTCCTAGCCATCTAGGAGTATACGGACCCTCCTTACGTCATCTGACCCACGTGCACCCCTTCCAGCCATCTAGGAGTATCAGTAGCACTTTTAGGTCATCCTAAAGCACATGGGACAATCCAAGCCATACGGACCCCCGTGGACCCCTCCTAGCCATCACGGAGTATACGGACCCCCTTAAGTCATCTCACCCACGTGCACCCCTCCCAGCCATCTAGGAGTATCAATGGCACTTTTAGGTCATCCTAAAGCACGTGTGACAATCCTAGCCATCTGGACCCCTGTGGACCCTTCCTAACCATCTAGGAGCATACGGACCCTACTTACGTCATCTGACCCACGTGCACCCCTCCCAGCCATCTAGGAGTATCTGTAGCACTTTTAGGTCATCCTAAAGCACGTGCGACAATCCTAGCCATATGGACCCCCGTGGACCCCTCCTAACCATCTAGGAGTATACGGACCCCTTACGTCATCACCCACGTGCACCCCTCCTAACCATCTAGGAGTATACGGACCCCCCTTACGTCATCTCACCCACGTGCACCCCTCCCAGCCATCTAGGAGTATCTGTAGCACTTTTAGGTCATCCTAAAGCACGTGTGACAATCCTAGCCATCTGGACCTCCGTGGACCCCTCCTAGCCATCTAGGAGTATACGGACCCTCCTTACGTCATCTGACCCACGTGCACCCCTCCCAGCCATCTAGGAGTATCAGTAGCACTTTTAGGTCATCCTAAAGCACGTGCGACAATCCTAGCCATCTGGACCCCCGTGGACCCCTCCTAGCCATCACGGAGTATACGGACCCCCCTTAAGTCATCTCACCCACGTGCACCCCTCCCAGCCATCTAGGAGTATCAATGGCACTTTTAGGTCATCCTAAAGCACGTGTGACAATCCTGGCCATCTGGACCCCTGTGGACCCCTCCCAGCCATCTGGACCCCCGTGGACCCCTCCTAACCATCTAGGAGTATACGGACCCCTTACGTCATCTCACCCACGTGCACCCCTCCTAACCATCTAGGAGTATACGGACCCCCCTTACGTCATCTGACCCACGTGCACCCCTCCCAGCCATCTAGGAGTATCTGTAGCACTTTTAGGTCATCCTAAAGCACGTGTGACAATCCTAGCCATCTGGACCTCCGTGGACCCCTCCTAGCCATCTAGGAGTATACGGACCCTCCTTACGTCATCTGACCCACGTGCACCCCTCTCAGCCATCTAGGAGTATCAGTAGCACTTTTAGGTCATCCTAGAGCACGTGCGACAATCCTAGCCATTTGGACCTCCGTGGACCCTTCCTAGCCATCTAGGAGTATACGGACCCTCCTTACGTCATCTGACCCACGTGCACCCCTTCCAGCCATCTAGGAGTATCAGTAGCACTTTTAGGTCATCCTAAAGCACATGGGACAATCCAAGCCATACGGACCCCCGTGGACCCCTCCTAGCCATCTAGGAGTATACGGACCCTCCTTACGTCATCTGACCCACGTGCACTCCTCCCAGCCATCTAGGAGTATCAGTAGCACTTTTAGGTCATCCTAAAGCACGTGCGACAATCCTAGCCATCTGGACCCCCGTGGACCCCTCCTAGCCATCACGGAGTATACGGACCTCCCTTAAGTCATCTCACCCACGTGCACCCCTCCCAGCCATCTAGGAGTATCAATGGCACTTTTAGGTCATCCTAAAGCACGTGTGACAATCCTGGCCATCTGGACCCCTGTGGACCCCTCCCAGCCATCTGGACCCCGTGGACCCCTCCTAGCCATCTAAGAGTATACGGACCCTCCTTATGTCATCTGACCCACGTGCACGCCTCCCAGCCATCTAGGAGTATCAGTAGCACTTTTAGGTCATCCTAAAGCACGTGCGACAATCCTAGCCATCTGGACCCTGTGGACCCTTCCTAGCCATCTAGGAGCATACGGACCCTACTTACGTCATATGACCCACGTGCACCCCTCCCAGCCATCTAGGAGTATCTGTAGCACTTTTAGGTCATCCTAAACCACGTGCGACAATCCTAGCCATCTGGACCCTGTGGACCCTTCCTAGCCATCTAGGAGCATACGGACCCTACTTACGTCATCTGACCCACGTGCACCCTCCCAGCCATCTAGGAGTATCAGTAGCACTTTTAGGTCATCCTAAAGCACGTGCGACAATCCTAGCCATATGGACCACCGTGGACCCCTCCTAACCATCTAGGAGTATACGGACCCCTTACGTCATCTCACCCACGTGCACACCGCCCAGCCATCTAGGAGTATCAGTAGCACTTTTAGGTCATCCTAAAGCACGTGCGACAATCCTAGCCATCTGGACCCCCGTGGACCCCTCCTAGCCATCTAGGAGTATACGGACCCCCCTTACGTCATCTGACCCACGTGCACCCCTCCCAGCCGTCTAGGAGTATCTGTAGCACTTTTAGGTCATCCTAAAGCACGTGCGACAATCCTAGCCATCTGGACCCCCGTGGACCCCTCCTAGCCATCTAGGAGTATATGGACCTTCCTTACGTCATCTAACCCACGTGCACCCTCTCAGCCATCTAGGAGTATCAGTAGCACTTTTAGGTCATCCTAGAGCACGTGCGACAATCCTAGCCATTTGGACCTCCGTGGACCCTTCCTAGCCATCTAGGAGTATACGGACCCTCCTTACGTCATCTGACCCACGTGCACCCCTTCTAGCCATCTAGGAGTATCAGTAGCACTTTTAGGTCATCCTAAAGCACATGGGACAATCCAAGCCATACGGACCCCCGTGGACCCCTCCTAGCCATCACGGAGTTTACGGACCCCCCTTAAGTCATCTCACCCACGTGCACCCCTCCCAGCCATCTAGGAGTATCAATGACACTTTTAGGTCATCCCAAAGCACGTGTGACAATCCTAGCTATCTGGACCCCTGTGGACCCTTCCTAACCATCTAGGAGCATACGGACCCTACTTACGTCATCTGACCCACGTGCACCCCTCCCAGCCATCTAGGAGTATCTGTAGCACTTTTAGGTCATCCTAAAGCACGTGCGACAATCCTAGCCATATGGACCCCCGTGGACCCCTCCTAACCATCTAGGAGTATACGGACCCCTTACGTCATCTCACCCACGTGCACCCCTCCTAACCATCTAGGAGTATACGGCCCCCCTTACGTCATCTCACCACGTGCACCCCTCCCAGCCATCTAGGAGTATCTGTAGCACTTTTAGGTCATCCTAAAGCACGTGTGACAATCCTAGCCATCTGGACCTCCGTGGACCCCTCCTAGCCATTTAGGAGTATACGGACCCTCCTTACGTCATCTGACCACGTGCACCCCTCCCAGCCATCTAGGAGTATCAGTAGCACTTTTAGGTCATCCTAAAGCACGTGCGACAATCCTAGCCATCTGGACCCCGTGGACCCCTCCTAGCCATCACGGAGTATACGGACCCCTTAAGTCATCTCACCCACATGCACCCCTCCCAGCCATCTAGGAGTATCAATGGCACTTTTAGGTCATCCTAAAGCACGTGTGACAATCCTGTCCATCTGGACCCTGTGGACCCCTCCCAGCCATCTGGACCCCCGTGGACCCCTCCTAGCCATCTAAGAGTATACGGACCCTCCTTATGTCATCTGACCCACGTGCACGCCTCCCAGCCATCTAGGAGTATCAGTAGCACTTTTAGGTCATCCTAAAGCACGTGCGACAATCCTAGCCATCTGGACCCCTGTGGACCCTTCCTAGCCATCTGGGAGCATACGGACCCTACTTACGTCATATGACCCACGTGTACCCCTCCCAGCCATCTAGGAGTATCTGTACCACTTTTAGGTCATCCTAAAGCACGTGCGACAATCCTAGCCATCTGGACCCCTGTGGACCCTTCCTAGCCATCTAGGAGCATACGGACCCTACTTACGTCATCTGACCCACGTGCACCCTCCCAGCCATCTAGGAGTATCAGTAGCACTTTTAGGTCATCCTAAAGAACGTGCGACAATCCTAGCCATATGGACCCCCGTGGACCCCTCCTAACCATCTAGGAGTATACGGACCCTTACGTCATCTCACCCACGTGCACCCCGCCCAGCCATCTAGGAGTATCAGTAGCACTTTTAGGTCATCCTAAAGCACGTGCGACAATCCTAGCCATCTGGACCCCGTGGACCCCTCCTAGCCATCTAGGAGTATACGGACCCCCCTTACGTCATCTGAGCCCACGTGCACCCCTCCCAGCCGTCTAGGAGTATCTGTAGCACTTTTAGGTCATCCTAAAGCACGTGCGACAATCCTAGCCATATGGACCCCCGTGGACCCCTCCTAACCATCTAGGAGTATACGGACCCCTTACGTCATCTCACCCACGTGCACCCTGCCCAGCCATCTAGGAGTATCAGTAGCACTTTTAGGTCATCCTAAAGCACGTGCGACAATCCTAGCCATCTGGACCCCCGTGGAACCCTCCTAGCCATCTAGGAGTATACGGACCCCCCTTACGTCATCTGACCCACGTGCACCCTCCCAGCCGTCTAGGAGTATCTGTAGCATTTTTAGGTCATCCTAAAGCACGTGCGACAATCCTAGCCATCTGGACCCCGTGGACCCCTCCTAGCCATCTAGGAGTATATGGACCCTCCTTACGTCATCTAACCCACGTGCACCCCTCTCAGCCATCTAGGAGTATCAGTAGCACTTTTAGGTCATCCTAGAGCACGTGCGACAATCCTAGCCATTTGGACCTCCGTGGACCCTTCCTAGCCATCTAGGAGTATACGGACCCTCCTTACGTCATCTGACCCACGTGCACCCTTCCAGCCATCTAGGAGTATCAGTAGCACTTTTAGGTCATCCTAAAGCACATGCGACAATCCAAGCATACGGACCCCCGTGGACCCCTCCTAGCCATCACGGAGTATACGGACCCCCCTTAAGTCATCTCACCCACGTGCACCCCTCCCAGCCATCTAGGAGTATCAATGGCACTTTTAGGCCATCCTAAAGCACGTGTGACAATCCTGGCCATCTGGCCCCCGTGGACCCCTCCCAGCCATCTGGACCCCCGTGGACCCCTCCTAGCCATCTGGACCCCCGTGGACCCCTCCTAGCCATCTAGGAGTATACGGACCCTCCTTACGTCATCTGACCCACGTGCACGCCTCCCAGCCATCTAGGAGTATCAGTAGCACTTTTAGGTCATCCTAAAGCACGTGCGACAAACCTAGCCATCTGGACCCCTGTGGACCCTTCCTAACCATCTAGGAGCATACGGACCCTACTTACGTCATCTGACCCACGTGCACCCCTCCCAGCCATCTAGGAGTATCTATAGCACTTTTAGGTCATCCTAAAGCACGTGCGACAATCCTAGCCATCTGGACCTCCGTGGACCCTCCTAGCCATCTAGGAGTATACGGACCCTCCTTACGTCATCTGACCCACGTGCACCCCTCCCAGCCATCTAGGAGTATCAGTAGCACTTTTAGGTCATCCTAAAACACGTGCGACAATCCTAGCCATCTGGACCCCCGTGGACCCTCCTAGCCATCACGGAGCATACAGACCCTACTTACGTCATCTGACCCACGTGCACCCTCCCAGTCATCTAGGAGTATCAATGGCACTTTTAGGTCATCCTAAAGCACGTGTGACAATCCTGGCCATCTGGACCCCTGTGGACCCCTCCCAGCCATCTGGACCCCCGTGGACCCCTCCTAGCCATCTGGACCCCGTGGACCCCTCCTAGCCATCTGGACCCCGTGCACCCCTCCCAGCCATATAGGAGTATCAGTAGCACTTTTAGGTCATCCTAAAGCACGTGCGACAAACCTAGCCATCTGGACCCCTGTGGACCCTTCCTAACCATCTAGGAGCATACGGACCATCCTTACGTCATCTGACCCACGTGCACGCCTCCCAGCCATCTAGGAGTATCAGTAGCACTTTTAGGTCATCCTAAAGCACGTGCGACAATCCTAGCCATCTGGACCCCTGTGGACCCTTCCTAGCCATCTAGGAGCATACAGACCCTACTTACGTCATCTGACCCACGTGCACCCCTCCCAGCCATCTAGGAGTATCTGTAGCACTTTTAGGTCATCCTAAAGCACGTGCGACAATCCTAGCCATCTGGACCCCTGTGGACCCTTCCTAGCCATCTAGGAGCTTACGGACCCTACTTACGTCATCTGACCCACGTGCACCCCTCCCAGCCATCTAGGAGTATCAGTAGCACTTTTAGGTCATCCTAAAGCACGTGCGACAATCCTAGCCATATGGACCCCCGTGGACCCTCCTAACCATCTAGGAGTATACGAACCCCTTACGTCATCTCACCCACGTGCACCCGCCCAGCATCTTGGAGTATCAGTAGCACGTTTAGGTCATCCTAAAGCACGTGCGACAATCCTAGACATCTGGACCTCCGTGGACCCTTCCTAGCCATCTAGGAGTATACGGACCCTCCTTACGTCATCTGACCCACGTGCACCCCTCCCAGCCATCTACGAGTATCAGTAGCACTTTTAGGTCATCCTAAAGCACGTGCGACAAACCTAGCCATATGGACCCCGTGGACCCTTCCTAGCCTACTAAGAGTATACGGACCCCCTTACGTCATCTGACCCATGTGCAACCCTCCCAGCCATCTAGGAGTATCAGTGGCACTTTTAGGTCATCCTACAGCACGTGCGATAATCCTAGCCAGCTGGACCCCGTGGACCCATCCTAGCCATCTAGGAGTATACGGACCCTCCTTACGTCATCTGACCCACGTTCACCCCTCCCAGCCATCTAGGACAATCAGTAGCACTTTTAGGTCATCCTAAAGCACGTGCGACAATCCTAGCCTTATGGACACCCGTGGACCCCTCCTAACCATCTAGGAGTATACGGACCCCCTTACGTCATCTAACCCACGTGCACCGCTCCCAGCCATCTAGGAGTACCAATGCACTTTTAGGTCATCCTAAAGCACGTGCGACAATCCTAGCCATCTGGACCCCTGTGGACCCTTCCTAGCCATCTAGGAGCATACAGACCCTACTTACGTCATCTGACCACGTGCACCCCTCCCAGCCATCTAGGAGTATCTGTAGCACTTTTAGGTCATCCTAAAGCACGTGCGACAATCCTAGCCATCTGGACCCCTGTGGACCCTTCCTAGCCATCTAGGAGCATACGGACCCTACTTACGTCATCTGACCCACGTGCACCCCTCCCAGCCATCTAGGAGTATCAGTAGCACTTTTAGGTCATCTAAAGCACGTGCGACAATCCTAGCCATATGGACCCCCGTGGACCCTCCTAATCATCTAGGAGTATACGAACCCCTTACGTCATCTCACCCACGTGCACCCGCACAGCCATCTTGGAGTATCAGTAGCACTTTTAGGTCATCCTAAAGCACGTAAGACAATCCTAGACATCTAGACCTCCGTGGACCCTTCCTAGCCATCTAGGAGTATACGGACCTCCTTACGTCATCTAACCCACGTGCACCCCTCCCAGCCATCTAGGAGTACCAATAGCACTTTTAGGTCATCCTAAAGCACGTGCGACAATCCTAGCCATCTGGACCTCCGTGGACCCCTCCTAGCCATCTAGGAGTATACGGACCCACCTTACGTCATCTGACCCACGTGCACCCCTCCCAGCCATCTAGGAGTATCAGTGGCACTTTTAGGTCATCCTAAAGGACGTGCGACAATCCAAGCCATACGAACCCCGTGGACCCCTCCTTGCCATCACGGAGTATACGGACCCCATTACGTCATCTCACCCACGTGCACCCCTCCCAGCCATCTAGGAGTATCAATAGCACTTTTAGGTCATCCTAAGCACGTGCGACAATCCTGCCCATCTGGACCCCCGTGGACCCCTCCTAGCCATCTAGGAGTATACGTCATCTGACCCACGTGCACCCCTCCCAGCCATCTAGGAGTATCAGTAGCACTTTTAGGTCATCCTAAAGCACGTGCGACAATCCTAGCCATCTGGACCCCCGTGGACCCCTCCTAGCCATCTAGGAGTATACGGACCCCCCTTACGTCATCTGACCCACGTGCACCCCTCCCAGCCGTCTAGGAGTATCTGTAGCACTTTTAGGTCATCCTAAAGCACGTGCGACAATCCTAGCCATCTGGACCCCCGTGGACCCCTCCTAGCCATCTAGGAGTATATGGACCCTCCTTACGTCATCTGACCCACGTGCACCCCTCTCAGCCATCTAGGAGTATCAGTAGCACTTTTAGGTCATCCTAGAGCACGTGCGACAATCCTAGCCATTTGGACCTCCGTGGACCCTTCCTAGCCATCAGGAGTATACGGACCCTCCTTACGTCATCTGACCCACGTGCACCCCTTCCAGCCATCTAGGAGTATCAGTAGCACTTTTAGGTCATCCTAAAACACATGCGACAATCCAAGCCATACGGACCCCCGTGGACCCTCCTAGCCATCACGGAGTATACGGACCCCCCTTAAGTCATCTCACCCACGTGCACCCCTCCCAGCCATCTAGGAGTATCAATGGCACTTTTAGGTCATCCTAAAGCACGTGTGACAATCCTGGCCATCTGGACCCCCGTGGACCCCTCCCAGCCATCTGGACCCCCGTGGACCGCTCCTAGCCATCTGGACCCCCGTGGACCCCTCCTAGCCATCTAGGAGTATACGGACCCTACTTACGTCATCTGACCCACGTGCACCCCTCCCAGCCATCTAGGAGTGTCAGTAGCACTTTTAGGTCATCCTAAAGCACGTGCGACAATCCTAGCCATCTGGACTCCCGTGGACCCTTCCTAGCCATCTATGAGTATACGGACCCTCCTTACGTCATCTGACCCACGTGCACCCCTCCCAGCCGATGAGGAAAAGGTTCCTCTAGGGTGGCCCAATCTTCACGGATTGACGAACGAGTGGACGAACTCACACAAGAACGCGAAGAACACGAAGAACACGAGGAAGAACGCAGCGGAATACTCGAACACAAAGAAGATACAAGAACCGTTTCCCTTACCGGTCGGTCCAACCGGCCCAATAGAATCCCAAGGGAGAGATTGGCAAGATACGCAAGAAAGGATCTTAGATGGTTGTTTCTCCAACGGCCAACCGAGCCGTTCCAATAAAGTCACCCGAAGATGAAAGATTGGCAAGTAGTCTAGCTACAAGTAGAGGTCTTGAATCCACGAGGGGACCTTCTCCACAAGGGAGGAACCATCCCCACAAGTGGAGGAAGGAGACCTTTGAGAAGAAGGAGTCTAGCTCTACTCTAATCTCAAAACATAGTCTATCTAGATCTGGAGGGGGTAGGTGCCTATATAGGTTTGACCCAAAGGGGTAGGTGGGAAAGGGATACAAGGGCTTCAGCCCGTTCACCTTACGCAGGCAGCGGTAGTACCGCTGGATGCTGGCGGTAGTACCGGACCTGGTAGGGTGGCGGTAGTACCGCTGCATCTGGCGGTAGTACCGGTGGCTCTCTCTCGAATATGATTGCACTTCTCCAGCGGTAGTACGTGGCCGATACCGGACAGATACCGTTGGATCCAGAGAGCATTCCCGGTTGCGCGGTAGAGGTGGCGGTAGCTGCAGCGGTTAGTACCGCTCCTGGGCTTGGCGGTAGTACCGCTCGGCACGGGCGGTAGTACCGCTGCTGGAGCTTCCGCTTCTTCAGCCTGGGTCATCTGGCGCCTGGCGGTAGTACCGCTGTGTGCGGCGGTAGTACCGCTCCTGGAGCTGCTGGCTCCTCTTCCTTCTCCTCTTCCAAGCCACCGTCTTGTCGGGCCTCATTCCTTGTGCTCCTTGGCCATCTTCCCGTGGAGTCGTACTCGTCATGACTAGCAATACAAAGTGACTATGGTCATGTAGTATACCATTCCAAAGGTTGGGAATTGAGTTATCCAAGAGGAATGAGTTCACCTTTGATGTCAATGGTGACTTGTGGTATGTTGGAGTGCTTGACATGGTGATGGTCCTAGGTTGGGCTACATCATCTCCTGCCCCTTTAAAAAGAGTCGTCCTCGACTCTTGCTCTTCATCGCCATGCAAAGGAGGTAGATGTGCAGTCGAAGAATTGGGATTTACCATGCCTACAAACACTAAAGACCAAGCAAACCATGTGTGTGCAAGAAAGAGGAGCATATCAACAATGACATGTCCATGCTTTGTCATAGCACCGTTAGCACAACACAATAATATAAAAATGTAGTGCAAGTGCAAGGTCAAAGTGCAAGCAATCCAATGGAACATCTTCAAAATGTAGGCACACCAAAACTCCATGAAAAACTCACAATGAAGAATGTCCAAAATATCAACATTGGTGCCAGCAAACCGTAGGAAAGAGCAAGTTATCGAAATATGTGTTGCAACACCAAATTGTGAGAAACCAATAAACTCATGACAAGACATGCTCAAAATGTCATTATGGTTGCACACGAGCCATTTAAAAGAACAAGTGTTCATCATATTTGTTGCAACACATAAATCATTCACATAAAAGATGGGGAAATTTGTCTTGCCATAGGGGAAAGCATTATCACAAACATGTTTGCAAACAAACCAAAACCAAGAGAAATTGTTCAACTTGTTTGATGCAAAACATGGGAAGGGTATTAGAGCCGGGTTCGATCCACGACTCAAGTGTATGCTCTCAAGAGCTCTTTTTGTCAACTCTTGCTCAAGAGAGGTTGACATTATCATGCGGTTACCGGCACACACAAGACAACATATGAAGAAGTTATGTGCACGGTATATAAACACATCATCCATCATGAAGTGTCTCTTCATTTGCACATCACCAACCACACAAAAATCAATTGTACAATATGACATATGTGGATGGTCACTATGCAAAGTGAAGGATGGAACAAGGTCCATAAGAGAAAACGAAACATCTCCAAAATTTGAGAAAGCTATGGGGGCAATCTCATTATCAAGCATTTCAACATTAGTGCAAGAAACACATGTGAAAGAGAAATTGTTCAACATGTTGAAACATTCATAACAAGGCATGCTCATGGCAAAATCATCACAAATAGGTAATTCCACTTGATCAACATTGGTTTCAAACAAAGTATCACAAGGGAATAAGAACGAATCATATCTGATCTCAAAAGAATCATCCATAGCATGCAAACAATCATTGTTCATCATGTCCACTAGCGGGATCATGGTCACATCAACACCCATACCTTGATAGTCCCGCTCATGTGAAGTAGGTGTTGAAGTAGTAGGGGCTTCCATGTAGCCGACTTGTTCATCTTGAAGTAGACATGGGGTGGCATCATCATCATCCTCCATGTACATCTTCTCCATTTGAGGCACCTTGAAGTCGAGGATAGGCGTCTCATCATCCATGGAACCTAGCACACAATGAGACAACACACTAGAGGTAGAGGTTAAGTTGTTAGAAATCGAAATGGCCTCACAAGACCTATCAACTACCTCTCTCAACTCAAGTGGTGTATCACTCATTCCTCAAAGTGAAAGCACTCAAACTCACATATGGTGGAGGCGCTCAACTCACTCTCACTCTCACTCAACTGGGCTAAGTGGCTCTCATTCTCACATGGGATTGGTACTATCTCATAACTCAAGCTCATAGGGATAGGTTCGGTTTCCTCATCTCCATACGCCTCCAAGGTTGAAGGGAAACTCCCATGCTCAACCTCCTCAACTATCTCGCCTCCAAAGGTCAATGCCAAGTGCTCGACTCCTTTGCGGAAGGGAAAATCCCATGCTCCGCTTCATCACTTGACTCCATTGCCGAAGGGAACATCCCATGCTCGGCATCATCATCACTTGACCCATGGTCATAGGTGATAGCATTCTCCATGTTCGCCTCCATGGTCGAAGGCAAAATCCCATGCTCGACCATCTTCTCACCATCTTGGTCACCGTCTTGTTCACCAACTTGGCATTCCCACATCATGTGACCTCTTCTATTGCATAGTGGGCACAAGAGATTGGGACATTCTCGTGGATCATGGTCTTGGCCTTGGCAATTGTCGCATAGGAGGTCTTCATCTTGCCATATGGGGGCCAATGTGGTGGTGGCACTTGGTGTAGGGGCCATATCATGAGAAGTGCTTGAGAAGGGCGCCGTCTTCTTCTCATGTCGATGTTGACGCTCTTGAGATGTAGGGTGTCGCCGAAAGTCATTTGGATGCTTCTCCTCATGTTGACGTCGGTGTGCTTGTTGCCTTGGCGACCTTGTGATGTAGTGCAACCTAGGCACACAACACCAACACCATCAATTGGCCCATTGACAAGAGCAAGAGTCAAAGCTCTCCATGATAAGGTAAATTCACTCCTATCTATGTGTGATCTCGACACTCCTTTGAATGGGTTGCTACTTCATTCCGATACCTTGTGTGTGCTCAGCTATGGTGGACCTGAAGACCCCTATGAAGATGGCCAAGAGGCGACGCATGAAGATGGACAAGGATCGAGTCAAGGCGATGAAGAGGAAGAAGAGAAGATGGAGAAGAACCTCCCAGGCGGCGGTACTACCGCTGGGATAAGCGGTACTACCGCCCCTGGCCCAGTCAGCGAGAACCAGGACCACGCCAGCGGTACCAGCAGCGGTACCGCCCGGTACCGGGAGCGTGGGATGGCCCAAGCCCACGTCAGCGGCACCAGCAGCTGCCGCTCCGCGCTACCGCCGAATCGGGCCTTCGGCAGCTTCTTCCGGTACCGCCAGCGGTACGAGGAGCGGTACCAGGAGGTACCGGGCGCGTGGGAGGAAGCAGCGCATGCCCGCGCCAGCGGTAGCACCGGCTAAGCCAGCGGTACTACCGCCGGTGCGGGAGCAGATTCGTCAGTTCGGCCACCAAACCTTATCCGTTCGTCCTCCTAGTTGCCTAGACTATTTAAAGTACCCCTTGGACTAGATCTAGGGTTAGACTATGATTTGGGAACTAAAGTAGAGCCTTGCTCCTTCTTCTCAAAGTGTCTCTTCCTCCTATGGAGATGAATCAAGACCTCCACATGTGGAGATGAACCAAGGCCTCCTCTTGAGGAGAAGATCCCTGCGTGGATACCAAGGCTCCGCTTGTAGTTGCGATTACTTGCTAATCTTCATCTTAGGTGATTCTATGGGTTGGTTGGATTGACCAATTGGACAAACAATCCTAAGAGTAAGGTGTGCTTGGGAGAGGAGGATTGGGGGCTGCCCTCGGGGATTTGTTACCAGTCGATTCTTGCCGGGTTGCTACTTGCTATTTACCCTTGTGTGTTTGATTTCCCCTCTTTGTGTTCATCGTTCTTCGCGTGTTCTTCGTGTTCATCTTCCCTCCGCACAAATCCGTGAAAATCGGGACCTACCCGCATCATATGGTATCAGAGCTCTAGGTTGACACGGATTTGTTTTGTGTTTCCACCAAAATCCACCAAATTTTTCTTCGTTTTTGAGAAATTCGAAAATTTCCACCAAAAATAGCCTTGCCTTGATTCGAGCCGATCTGTCGATTCGTTGCGTTTTTGGTAGTTTTTGTCCATGGATCTGTTGCTTTAGGACCCCTCCACCTTTGTTTGCGTTCCCTAGCCTCAATTTTGCCATTTCCCCACGGATTCGAGGAAGTTTTGGAGCCCAAAATCGCACAAAATTCGAGCAGAAAAGTTGACAGCGGTACTACCGCCAGGGCCAAATTTTTCAGAAATTTTTCTTTTCCTCGGTTCGTTTTGGCAATTCTCCTTTGTTGTTTGGGTCCTTCGCTGGTGTGTTCCACACGTCTACGACATCGACAAGCTTCCGCAGCGACTTCATCAACGCCAAGTGACGACGCCGCCAAGGACTCGACATTCCCCCACCATCATTTCCGTTGTGAGCCCTTCTTCCTTTCGCGCAACTTAACCTATTGGACTAGCTCGGTGATATTGCGAGGCATTGCACGTGTTGAGTGTTTGTCTTCAAGTATTGGCGAGTGTGTATCGTTAGAGAGCTTGGCACTAGCAAAAGAGAAGGAATCATCGTCAAAAAGCAAAAATCAAAAAAAAAAAGAGAAAAGAAAAGAATCAAGTGGTGCCAAGTTTCATCTCTTGTAGGTTGCGACAAAGCTAAGACCGCCAAAGTGAGTGTGAGTGTTAACTCTTGTGCAAATCCGTTGCCCACAAAAAGCAATTGAGCTAGCGTCCTTCTTGTGTTGGGTGACATTTGAGCACGTAGTCTTCGTTAGGTTGTCTATCTTCGAGTGCTCGCCCTTTGGTCGCCCAACCCCATCATTCGCTTTTGTGTGTGTTTCTTGATATTTGTGGTTGGAGTTTCTTTGGTAATTTGATCATTGTGGATTTTCTCTACCTTTGACAATATACTTGTCGGCGGGTTTGCTTGTTTCGTTTGCCACTTCATACCTTCCTATCCTCATAAGTGTGTGTGTTGGGTGTTAGAACCGGATACTCTCCTCTCAAGCCACATTATACTTGGGATATAGTTTGTCTTGGTTTTCCTTACCACATCTCACTTGTTCTTGAGAAAATGTTTAGGGGAAGTACAAACGGAAGCTCAAGCTCGGATGAGGAAATCCATGGTGGAGTTCGCGGTGATCATGGCTATGTCACACAATCCGAGTTCGTCGGTCTTCGACACCTTGTTCGTGATGGCTTAGGCCGCTACGAGCGCCGTCTCCAAACTCATGATGCCAACTTCAACGCAATCAATGCGAACATGGAGCGGATGACCGAAGCTATCAACAACCTTGCGCGACAACGAGCTCCTTCACGCTCAAGCCGTACAAGAAGCACCTCAAGGTCGACACAAGCACATCATGGACGTCATGAACCTCGACAAGAACGTCAACATGATTCAAGGAGCGACGCCCATGAACGACCTCCTCCTATCGTTGAACAACCACATGATCTTCACGCGAACAATGCCAATGCGCATCAAGAACAACCTCACCAAAATGATGATCGTCGCGCACGCATACCATCACCACCACCGCCACGACGTGATCGTCATGACCCATTGGCTAATGACAATGGCGTTCCGGGTGCGAATGACTTTGGTGAACAAGGACGTCACCCTCGTCATCCTCCAAGGCCACGTCATCAAAACCATGACAATGCGAACAATGTCGAGCAACCCGTTCCTCAACAAGAGCTACCTCCTCAACATGCGCCTCGTCAAGAGCTTCCTCATGATCGTCACCAACACCAACGTTCCGAGTCAAGTGATAACGAGTCAAGCCAACACAATGGTGATGGACTCAACCGAAGGAGACGTGGACGTGCATTCCCACGTGGTGGCCACGTGACGACTATGATGACTTGACCAACGTCCGCTTTGACATACCCAAGTTCTACGGCACAAGTGATCCGGAAGCTTACTTCTCATGGGTACTCAAGGTTGACAAGATCTTCCGTGTGCAACGCTTCTCCGACAAAGAAGGTTGCCTTAGCCTCGATGGAGTTTGAAGAGTATGCTCTCTTGTGGTGGGAACAACTACAAGATGCTCGCGTCGCTAACCACCAACAACCAATTGACACTTGGGTTGAAATGAAAGAAACCATGTACAAGCGCTTCGTGCCAAGCCATTACACTAGAGACTTATACAAGAAGTTGCAAGAGTTGAAGCAAGGTTTGAAGTCGGTTGACGAGTACTACAAGGAAATGGAAATCTCCATGATGAGAGCCAATGTCAACGAGTACGAAGAGCAATCCATGGCTCGTTTCATGAATGGCCTCAACTATCCCATCAAGAAGATCGTGGAGTTCCAACCATATGCCTCTTTGGTTGAGCTAGTACATCAAGCTTCCAAGGCCGAGCGCCACGTGCTTGAAGAGCTCAAATACCTCAAGACAAAGGCATTCTACGCCAACAAGCCTTCTTCGTCAACTCCTACACCTTCACAAGCTCTTCCTCAAGCGAACACTCGAGGTCCTCCAAGAGTCTCTACATCGACACCTCAAGCGCCTCAACCTTTCAAGAAAGTACCTCCCTCTCCAAGGCGCCTCAAGGATCTTCGTCCGGCACAAGACTTTGCAATGTTACAAGTGCGGCGGACAAGGGCACAAATCTTTTGAGTGCACCAACAAGAAGGTCATGATCATCAATGACATGGGAGAGTATGAATCTATGAGTGAAGATGAGTACAATGCTTTGAACAAGGTCGCCACAATGCAAAGTGCTCAAGAAGAAGAAAGTGAGATCTATTGTGATGGCGACAACAACCCTTCCTTGGTTGTGGCAAGAGCTCTAACCACCAATGTTCAAGTGGAAGAAGACCAAAGATGCAACTTGTTTCAACAAGAGCGGGAATCAATGGAAAGTCCATCAAGGTCATCATAGATGGTGGAAGTTGCCACAACCTAGCGAGCAAAGAACTTTGTGATAAGCTCAACTTGAAGTTCAAGAAGCACCCACATCCTTACCATGTGCAATGGTTGAGTGATACCGGAGCCGTCAAGATTCAACACATGGTGCAAGTGTCCTTCAAGATTGGAGCCTATGAAGATACGGTTGATTGTGATGTTGTGCCTATGAACGTTTGTCACTTACTCCTTGGGCGTCCATGGCAATTTGACAAGGGTGCTATGCATGATGGACGAACAAACTACTATAGCTTCAAGAACAACGACAAGACCTTCGTCCTTCGTCCCATGACACCAAGTCAAGTCATCGCCGACAACGCCAAGACATTGCAAGGGCACAACAAGATCGTTCGTCTAGTGAGATGAGTGGTGAGCGAGAGACCCACCAAAAGTGAGTGAGAGCCACAAGCCAAATGAGTGTGACACTTCAAAGAGAGTTCCCACAAAACTTACACTATTTGCCACAAAGAGAGAGATGAGGGAGTTGAGAGAAAACCCATCCACCCTACACTATGTGCTCATATGCAAGGGTGAAGTTTCTATGACTAACACTTTCACAAACCTTCCTCCTTCTTTGTTGTCTCTTTTGAAGGACTTTGAAGATGTCTTCCCTCAAGATGTGCCACCGGGACTACCTCCTCTACGCGGAATCGAGCACCGCATCGACCTTGTTCCCGGCGCACCGCTACCAAACCGCGCTCCTTACCGCACCAACCCCGAAGAAACAAAGGAGATCGAGCGGCAAATACAAGAACTTCTTGCCATGGGACACATCCGCGAGAGCTTGAGTCCGTGTGCCGTGCCCGTCATCTTGGTACCCAAGCACGACAACACTCTTCGCCTTTGCATGGATTGTCGCCCCATCAACGCCATCACCGTTCGGTATCGCCATCCTATCCCTCGCCTTGATGATATGCTCGATGAGCTTTGTGGTTCCGCTATATTCTCCAAAATTGATCTTAAAAGTGGATATCACCAAATACGCATGTGTGAAGGTGATGAATGGAAGACCGCATTTAAAACTAAGCTTGGTCTTTATGAGTGGCTCGTCATGCCATTTGGTCTTTCCAATGCACCTTCTACTTTATGCGTCTCATGAATCATGTTTTGCGTCCTTTTATTGGCAAATTTGTTGTGGTATACTTTGACGACATCCTTATCTATAGCAAGTCTTTGGAAGAGCACACTTCTCATGTTGCTCAAGTTTTGTTGGTTCTTCGCAATGAAAAGCTTTATGCAAATCTTTCTAAGTGCACTTTTGCCACCAACAAACTTGTTTTCTTGGGTTTTGTTGTTTCTTCGGATGGAGTCGAAGTTGATGATGCAAGATACAAGCAATTCGGACTTGGCCTTTTCCGACATCACTTGAGGAGTTGAGACGTTTTCTTGGTTTTGCCGGATTTTACCGCCGTTTCATCAAGGATTTTTCCACAATTGCTTGCCCCCTCCATGAACTTACAAAGAAGAATGTACCTTTCATTTGGGGCAATGCACATGATTTTGCTTTCAATGAGCTCAAACGGTTATTAACCGAAGCACCACTCCTTGCCCTTCCGGATTTCTCTAAGACATTTGAGATTGAATGCGATGCAAGTGGATTGGGCATTGGTGGAGTGCTTATGCAAAATGGTAGACCCATCGCATACCATAGTGAGAAACTAGATGGAGCTCGCTTGAATTACCCCATTTATGACAAAGAGTTATTTGCTTTGGTTCGTGTTTTGGATGTGTGGCAACATTACCTTCGTCCTAAGGAATTTGTCATTCATTCCGACCATGAATCCTTGAAATATTTGAAAAGTCAAACAAATTTGAACAAAAGACATGCTAAGTGGGTTGAGTTCATTGAGTCTTTCACTTTTGTAATCAAATACAAGAAAGGTAAAGACAATGTGGTCGCGGATGCTCTATCCCGCAAGGCCAACCTACTTACACGTCTTGACATTAGTGAGAGTTGTATGCTACCGATGCTTTCTTTGGAGACATTTTCGCTCAATGTTCGGAGCACAAAGGAATTGGTGATTTCTATTTGCACAAAGGTTTCTTGTTTAAGGCTAACAAACTATGTATACCCGAGTCTTCGCTTCGTTTGGTCCTTTTGAAGGAATCTCATGGAGGATCACTCATGGGTCATTTTGGACGTGACAAGACCTTTGCATGCTCTCCACAAACTACTATTGGCCAAGGATGTACCGGGATGTGAACCGCTTGGTGCGACGATGTTCAACATGTCTCAAAGCTAAGTCTACTCTAAACTCTCATGGTTTATACACACCTTTGCCTATTCCACATCACCCATGGTCCGATATAGCTATGGATTTTGTCTTAGGACTCCCACGCACTAAAACAAACAAGGATTCCATCTTTGTCGTCATTGATCGCTTCTCTAAAATGGCACACTTTATACCTTGCAACAAGAGCGACGATGCTTCACACATTGCTACTTTGTTTTTCAGGGAAATCGTACGCCTTCATGGCGTGCCCAAGACCATTGTGTCGGATCGTGACA
Organism: Poa pratensis; assembly: GCA_947311845.1. Lineage (NCBI taxonomy): Eukaryota > Viridiplantae > Streptophyta > Magnoliopsida > Poales > Poaceae > Poa > Poa pratensis. Next base: position 35,386 of record CAMZMU010000076.1, on the reverse strand, counting down.
CCAAGTTCGTGAGCTATTTTTGGAAGACTTTGATGGCCAAGATGGGAATCAAGCAACTATTCTCCACCGCATACCACCCTCAAACCGATGGCCAAACCGAAGTGGTGAACCGAAGCCTCCACACTCCTTCGTGTGTTGATCAAGCCTAACTTGAAGAATTGGGAAGAGTGCATCCCACACGCCGAGTTCGCCTACAATCGAGCACTACATCGCGCAACAAAGAGAACACCCTTTGAGGTCGTCTATGGCTACAACCCCTACACCGCGCTCGACATGCTACCACTTCCACTCCGTGAGCAAGTCAACATGGACTTCGACAAGCGTGCCGCTTACATGAAGAAACTACACGAAGACACAAGGGCCACGCTTGAGAAGCACAACGAAGACCATACTACGAAGATGAACAAGAACAAGCGCCCCATGATCTTTCAAGAAGGAGACCTTGTTTGGCTACATCTACGCAAGGACCGCTTCCCCGATGAGAGAAAGTCTAAGCTCGCGCCAAGAGGAGATGGCCCTTTCAAGGTTATCGAGCGCATCAACGACAATGCATACAAGATCGACATATCCAAGTCCAAGTACGGCGTTCATGACACCTTCAACGTTGCCGACATCTCACCTTACTTTGGAAACCCAAGTGATGATGAGGACGAAGAGTCGAGGACGACTCTTTTCCAAGGGGGGGAGATGATGTAGTGCAACCTAGGCACACAACACCAACACCATCAAATGGCCCATTGACAAGAGCAAGAGTCAAAGCTCTCCATGATAAGGTGAATTCACTCCTATCTATGTGTGATCTCGACACTCCTTTGAATGGGTTGCTACTTCATTCCGATACCTTGTGTGTGCTCAGCTATGGTGGACCTGAAGACCCCTATGAAGATGGCCAAGAGGCGACGCATGAAGATGGACAAGGATCGAGTCAAGGCGATGAAGAGGAAGAAGAGAAGATGGAGAAGAACCTCCCAGGCGGCGGTACTACCGCTGGGATAAGCGGTACTACCGCCCCTGGCCCAGTCAGCGAGAACCAGGACCACGCCAGCGGTACCAGCAGCGGTACAGCCCGGTACCGGGAGCGTGGGATGGCCCAAGCCCACGTCAGCGGCACCAGCAGCTGCCGCTCCGCGCTACCGCCGAATCGGGCCTTCGGCAGCTTCTTCCGGTACCGCCAGCGGTACGAGGAGCGGTACCAGGAGGTACCGGGCGCGTGGGAGGAAGCAGCGCATGCCCGCGCCAGCGGTAGCACCGGCTAAGCCAGCGGTACTACCGCCGGTGCGGGAGCAGATTCGTCAGTTCGGCCACCAAACCTTATCCGTTCGTCCTCCTAGTTGCCTAGACTATTTAAAGTACCCCTTGGACTAGATCTAGGGTTAGACTATGATTTGGGAACTAAAGTAGATTCTTGCTCCTTCTTCTCAAAGTGTCTCCATCCTCCTATGGAGATGAATCAAGACCTCCACATGTGGAGATGAACCAAGGCCTCCTCTTGAGGAGAAGATCCCTGCGTGGATACCAAGGCTCCGCTTGTAGTTGCGATTACTTGCCGATCTTTCATCTTACGGTGATTCTATCGGGTTGGTTGGATTGACCAATTGGACAAACAATCCTAAGAGTAAGGTGTGCTTGGGAGAGGAGGATTGGGGGCTGCCCTCGGGGATTTGTTACCAGTCGATTCTTGCCGGGTTACTACTTGCTATTTACCCTTGTGTGTTTGTGTTCCCCTCTTTGTGTTCATCGTTCTTCGCGTGTTCTTCGTGTTCATCTTCCCTCCGCACAAATCCGTGAAAATCGGGACCTACCTGCATCACCTTGTCTTGGAGCTTCCACTAGAGCTTGGTGACATGTTCCGAAGCTTGGCGAGTGTGTCGATGTTGTCCTGAAGCTTAGACATGTTGTGGTCCACCTTGGCATCTTTCTTGTGGCGCCTTCTTGAGCGTGACGAAGAATGTAGACGCTTGGCAAGCTTGTCGATGGCGTCCATGAGGTTCTTGAACGTTCTATTAGTGTCGCCAAACTTGTCCAAGGGTGCATCAACCTTGTTCACTTGGTCATCCCTCATGTTGGCATCTTTCATGTGTCGCCATGATGAGCTAGATGGGCCTTGGCTTGGCTTGGCCTTGTCAATGCACTTCTTGGGGCGCCGTCTTGGGGTTGATGTCGAATGCCGATGCTTGGCGCTCTTGGCGATGTCCTTCTCATGGTGCCTTCTTGAAATTGAAGGAGAATATCAAAGCTTGTCGCTCTTGGCGACGGCCTTGTCATGGCTCCTTCTCGAAGTTGATGGTGAATGGCGAAGCTTGACACTCTTTGAAGTAGATGGGGCTCCATAGGATGAACTCATGGTGGCCTTCTTGTCGGAGCACCGTCTTGAGCTTGAACCATAGAAGTAGGTTGTGCCATGACGCTTGGTGGTGCCGCTCTTGAACATGGTGGTGATGGGGGTCCGCTCCTCTTGCATGTTGTCGAAGTCGTCGCACATGCTACAAGAATAGTAGTCGTAGACGTTCTCCACCATGTCATCGGAGTGGTAGCCGTAGTCGTGGCGCTCCACCATGTTGTTGTTGTCGAAGTTGGTACCATGTGATGAGGCATGTGAAGACACTTGCGCCTCATTGTCGTTGGAGCTCATGTAGTCGGAGTCGTGGTAGATTCGCACGTACTTGGAGTCGATACCATATGATGAAGGTTGCTTGACGTCATGGTACGCTCCTTGTCGTGTACGCTCGAATAGTCGGAGTCGTAGTCGGAGTAGTTGTAGCGGAAGTCTTGGTGATGATCCATCATGTCATGGGGGTCATTGTCGGTGTAGTAGTACCCCATGTCCTCAAAGTTTGAGGCATCATAGTTGTTGTGGCTCATCATGTACTCATTCTCATCTTGGCCGCCATAGTGGTATTCACTCTCCCTAGACATGTTAACTCACAAGACAAGTGTATATATGTGGAGAGGAAAGGAACTAGAACACAACCTCTCACTTTGTAGATAGTATTGGACGTCGTGGACAACCAAGGGAAACGATCACAAAGTAAAATGCTTGTGTTCAAGTATCCAAAGCAAACTCCAAAACACACACGGCTTAAAAGTTGGTAGGAATGTATGGTAGGTGGAAAGCAAATTGAACCAACCGGAAACCAACATATTGTCACAGCAAGTAGAGAACCACGATGATCACAAAGCAAATACAAGTCAATCTCAAAAGATAGGAATGTAGTTCAAGGAAACACACACGCAGAGAGATAAATGGGACTCGTGCAACCAAGAAGTGAGCTAGAGAACCATATGATCCTAGCGAAGACTATAAACTCATGTTGCACAAGTACAAGGAGAGCTACTAGCTCGATTGCAATTTATTGGTGGGCTACAAGATTTGCACAACAATGCACCACCTACTAGATGTTCATCGAGCTTGCGCTTTCCTACAAGATATGGCAAGTGGTGTTTCTTTCTTTTCTTTTCTCTTTTGACTTGGCACTTTTTGCTTCTTTTCTCTTGTCTCTTTGGACTCTTTTCTATTTTGCACACTCACTTCTTTTTTATGCCAACAACAAGATATATGGTATATGAACTAGCGCACAACTTTTGCTCGGAAACTACACGGTACAAATGTGCAAAGCCCAAGCAATCATCAAGAGCTAGCCTCAATAGGACATGGTAAGCGCAAAGATATAGTGTGGCTTTCAACGGAATGGCAAGGGGTAAAGATTGGCGATGTTATACCTTTTGACGATGTTCTTCACCCTTTGTTGTAGAAGTTTCGTGCTTGCCCACGGATTTTGGTGGCGGTGGATGATGGATCTTCCGCAATGGTGATGAAGGCCTTGATCGTAGCTTCGAAACGAGCCAAAGAACACCAAAAACGGAGTCCGGAATCAAAAGATATGGCCAAAACCGTGGTGATGAAATGCTGTTTTCGTCTCTGTTCCAGGTGCTAGCGTAGTACCGCTGGAACGGTAGTACCGCTGGCGGCTAGAGGTAGTACCGCTAGCTCCAGAAACTGAACCCGAGACGGAAATTTCGCGATTTTGGGCGGAAAAACGGAGCTCAAAATAGCAAATCGGAGGGCCAAATGATGGAATTAGGCTATGGGAACGCAAAGGAAGGTAGATCAACAAGTAAAGCAATAGATCTATGGATCAAAACCTGACAAAACGCACTCAAATCTCAGATCGATCCAAAAGCAATTTGGGGCTATTTTTTGTGGAAATTTTCGAATTTCTCAAAATCAAAGAAAAATTTGGTGGATTTGTGGGTGGAAACACATGTCAAATCCGTGTCAACCTAGAGCTCTGATACCATATGATGAGGAAAAGGTTCCTCTAGGGTGGCCCAATCTTCACGGATTGACGAACGAGTGGACGAACTCAAACAAGAACGCGAAGAACACGAAGAACACGAGGAAGAACGCAGCGGAATACTCGAACACAAAGAAGATACAAGAACCGTTTCCCTTACCGGTCGGTCCAACCGGCCCAATAGAATCCCAAGGGAGAGATTGGCAAGATACACAAGAAGGGATCTTAGATGGTTGTTTCTCCAACGGCCAACGAGCCGTTCCAATAAAGTCACCCGAAGATGAAAGATTGGCAAGTAGTCTAGCTACAAGTAGAGGTCTTGAATCCACGAGGGGATCTTCTCCACAAGGGGAGGAACCATCCCCACAAGGGGAGGAAGGAGACCTTTGAGAAGAAGGAGTCTAGCTCTACTCTAATCTCAAAACATAGTCTATCTAGATCTGGAGGGAGTAGGTGCCTATATATAGGTTTGACCCAAAGGGGTAGGTGGGAAAGGGATACAAGGGCTTCAGCCCGTTCACTGCACGCAGGCAGCGGTAGTACCGCTGGATGCTGGCGGTAGTACCGGACCTGGTAGGGTGGCGGTAGTACCGCTGCACCTGGCTGTAGTACCGGTGGCTCTCTCTCGAATATGATTGCACTTCTCCAGCGGTAGTACCGCTCCTGGGCTTGGCGGTAGTACCGCTCGGCACGGGCGGTAGTACCGCTGCTGGAGCTTCCGCTTCTTCAGCCTGGGTCATCTAGCGCCTGGCGGTAGTACCGCTGCGTGCGGCGGTAGTACCGCTCCTGGAGCTGCTGGCTCCTCTTCCTTCTCCTCTTCCAAGCCACCGTCTTGTCGGGCCTCATTCCTTGTGCTCCTTGGCCATCTTCCGTGGAGTCGTACTCGTCATGACTAGCAATACAAAGTGACTATGGTCAAGTAGTATACCATTCCAAAGGGTGGGAATTGAGTTATCCAAGAGGAATGAGTTCACCTTTGATGTCACTGGTGACTTGTGGTATGTTGGAGTGCTTGACATGGTGATGGTCCTAGGTTGGGCTACATCACCAGCCATCTAGGAGTATCAGTAGCACTTTTAGGTCATCCTAAAGGACGTGCGACAATCCAAGCCATACGAACCCCCGTGGACCCCTCCTTGCCATCACGGAGTATACGGACCCCCCCTTACGTCATCTCACCCACGTGCACCCCTCCCAGCCATCTAGGAGTATCAATAGCACTTTTAGGTCATCCTAAAGGACGTGCGACAATCCTGTCCATCTGGACCCCCGTGGACCCCTCCTTGCCATCTAGGAGTATACGGACCCTCCTTACGTCATTTGACCCACGTGCACCCCTCCCAGCCATCTAGGAGTATCAGTAGCACTTTTAGGTCATCCTAAAGCACGTGCGACAATCCTAGCCATCTGGACCCCCGTGGACCCCTCCTAGCCATCTAGGAGTATACGGACCCCCTTACGTCATCAGACCCACGTGCACCCTCCCAGCCGTCTAGGAGTATCTGTAGCACTTTTAGGTCATCCTAAAGCACGTGCGACAATCCTAGCCATCTGGACCCCCGTGGACCCCTCCTAGCCATCTAGGAGTATATGGACCCTCCTTACGTCATCTGACCACGTGCACCCCTCTCAGCCATCTAGGAGTATCAGTAGCACTTTTAGGTCATCCTAGAGCACGTGCGACAATCCTAGCCATTTGGACCTCCGTGGACCCTTCCTAGCCATCAAGGAGTATACGGACCCTCCTTACGTCATCTGACCCACGTGCAACCCTTCCAGCCACCTAGGAGTATCAGTAGCACTTTTAGGTCATCCTAAAACACATGCGACAATCCAAGCCATACGGACCCCCGTGGACCCCTCGTAGCCATCACGGAGTATACGGACCCCCTTAAGTCATCTCACCCACGTGCACCCCTCCCAGCCATCTAGGAGTATCAATGGCACTTTTAGGTCATCCTAAAGCACGTGTGACAATCCTGGCCATCTGGACCCCCGTGGACCCCTCCCAGCCATCTGGACCCCCGTGGACCCCTCCTAGCCATCTGGACCCCCGTGGACCCCTCCTAGCCATCTAGGAGTATACGGACCCTACTTACGTCATTTGACCCACATGCACCCCTCCCAGCCATCTAGGAGTGTCAGTAGCACTTTTAGCTCATCCTAAAGCACGTGCGACAATCCTAGCCATCTGGACTCCCGTGGACCCTTCCTAGCCATCTATGAGTATACGGACCCTCCTTACGTCATCTGACCCACGTGCACCCCTCCCAGCCATCTAGGAGTATCAGTAGCACTTTTAGGTCATCCTAAAGGACGTGCGACAATCCAAGCCATACGAACCCCCGTGGACCCGTCCTTGCCATCACGGAGTATACGGACCCCCCTTACATCATCTCACCCACGTGCACCCCTCCCAGCCATCTAGGAGTATCAATAGCACTTTTAGGTCATCCTAAAGCACGTGCGACGATCCAGCCCATCTGGACCACCGTGGACCCCTCCTAGCCATCTAGGAGTATACGGACCCTCCTTACGTCATCTGACCCACGTGCACCCCTCCCAGCCATCTAGGAGTATCAGTAGCACTTTTAGGTCATCCTAAAGCACGTGCGACAATCCTAGCCATCTGGACCCCCGTGGACCCCTCCTAGCCATCTAGGAGTATACGGACCCCCCTTACGTCATCTGACCCACGTGCACCCCTCCCAGCCGTCTAGGAGTATCTGTAGCACTTTTAGGTCATCCTAAATCACGTGCGACAATCCTAGCCATCTGGACCCCCGTGGACCCCTCCTAGCCATCTAGGAGTATATGGACCCTCCTTACGTCATCTGACCCACGTGCACCCCTCTCAGCCATCTAGGAGTATCAGTAGCACTTTTAGGTCATCCTAGTGCACGTGCGACAATCCTAGCCATTTGGACCTCCGTGGACCCTTCCTAGCCATCAAGGAGTATACGGACCCTCCTTACGTCATCTGACCCACGTGCACCCCTTCCAGCCATCTAGGAGTATCAGTAGCACTTTTAGGTCATCCTAAAACATGCGACAATCCAAGCCATACGGACCCCGTTGATATGGGCACGACGGGGGAGGTGCAGCCCAATTTCAGGACTCCACCAAGTTAGCTGTATTCGTCGTGTGTTGCTATTTGTAATAATTAGTTTTAAATAATTATTAGAGTTGAGTATGGGCCTGTCCAACTCAACTAGGGCGTGGCCACCTAGTGGGCGGTACTGTAGCACGTACTGTAGTTACAGTGCGGCCGCACCCCCTTCCCTCCATATAAGGGGCTGGGCGCATTAGGTTAGGGTTAGCTTGAGTTTAGATTAAAAACAGTCCATAGACTTTGAGCTCGTTGGTGAAGCATCCCTCCGGGGACGGCGATGCCGTGTTATCAATAAAGATTGCTGCGAGGGTGCTTGTGTTCATCAAGTGTTATCGTGCTGTGGTTAGAGGCGTGGTGATCTTCATCACGTTGCTTGCTGGATTCGTCCTTACCTTCAGGTGACGTTCATCGATCGTTATTGGGAGATTTCTATCCGGGTTACTCGCTGTGAAAGATTGGGACAAAACTCATAGGATCATCCCTGTGATCCTTATTATGTGGTATCAGATTTCTGGGTTTATCACGGCGAGTTCGTCCCATTGAGATCCGTTTGCTGGTGTGTAGAAGCTTGCAGATTGATTTTGCTGGGAAGTGTTGTAGATTGGTGAGTTCGTCTGGTTCGAGTTCGTTGTTGTTCGTCGGACTCTAGAGGAGCGTTGATACGCAGACGGTGAGTTCCAGATCGAAGTCGCAACCGTCCGGATTGGTTCCTGTTTTCACGGTTCGAGTGGAGATCCATACGGTCGTTGGCAACGAGCGTGCAGCAAATTTTTTTTCTCTCGTGTCGTGCATCCCGCTACGTAGTAGTCCAGATCAGATACTGCTGGTTTGTGTCCATTGGAAAGGAAAGAATCGGATCTGGCCGCAGGAGAATAGGAAAGAAAGAAAAAGGAAGGCGCTGAATTGTTTGGTTGTTGCGTGGTGCAGCTGGACTCGTTGGGCAGAAAAGAAAAAAAAAGCGTGTTGTGCAACCAGGAAAAGAGTACCGATCGGATTTGGAGTCTTTCCATACGTGATTCACTTGGTTCGATCTTTTCCGTGTGTGCATTGGACAACAAGGAAAGGGAGCAGATTTCGGATAGAATAAAGTGCAGACTGCTCGGCAGATTTTTGCATGGCATTGGTTTTTTCTGAATAAAGTGCAGACTGCTCGGAAGTGCTACAGTGAAAAACTGCAGAGATGGATGTGTTTCCGGGAGATGTTTTGGGCGAGCGGTGTTTTCGTGGCAAGAAGTCCAGTGCTGTTTCAATGACTATCTTGACATCATGAATGGAGTAGAACGTTCGGCATATGAGCTTGAGTTTAGATTAAAAACAGTCCATAGACTTTGAGCTCGTTGGTGAAGCATCCCTCGGGGACGGCGATGCCGTGTTATCAATAAAGATTGCTGCGAGGGTGCTTGTGTTCATCAAGTGTTATCGTGCTGTGGTAAGAGGCGTGGTGATCTTCATCACGTTGCTTGCTGGATTCGTTCCTCGTCTTCAGGTGACGTTCATCGATCGTTATTGGGAGATTTCTATCCGGGTTTCTCGCTGTGAAAGATTGGGACAAAATCAGAGGATCATCCCCTTTGATCCTTATCATGTGGGGTTGCTCACAGTGAGGTTGTGTTGATCGATCTCATCTAGATCGGTTGACTGGAGGAGTTTGATTGGAGGCTCTTGTCCAGATTGATTTGCTTGGAGGAGATCGTGCATTGAGGCTGCAGATTGCTGTTGCGTTTGTGTAGATTGGTTTCCGGTTAGATCGATTTGTGTGGAGGCTGCTAGAGGATTCAAGGAAGGAAGGAGAACGTGTTGCAGATTCGCGATCTACTGTAGCTACAGTACCGCGATCTGATTTGTTTTCCTTTGCAAAAGTCCAGGTCCCTCACGATTGGTGGAGATCGGATCTGGTTGGTACGTACACAACAAGGAAAGTGCAGATTGATTTCTTAAGATCCGTTCCTACCTTGTGTGTACGTGCAAGGAAGGGAAAACGGGATTTTGCTGCGGCAAAGTTATCGTACTGATTTCTGCTGCTACCGATCGCTGCTGTCCAGAATTAGGCAGGAGTCCAGCGCTGCTGCTGGTGTGCTACAGTACCGACATCTGCTACAGTACCGATCGCTGCTACAGTACCTGCAGTATCCGTCCTGTGCACTACTGCTGCTACTTTCGTCCTGCTACGGCGAGGAATTTCTTGATACATCACCTGCCGCTGCCGATCGCTGCACTACTGCTGCTGCAAGGTACACAATATTCAGAGATGAATTATTTTCCGGGTGATTACTATGGCAAGAGGTGTCAAAGTGGCAAGAAATCTGGTGATGTGTTTAATGACTATCTAGACATCTTAAACGGTGTGGCATGTGATGATTCTTCAATTAATTGGCGACTGAAGAATTATGCAAAAGTTGTTGATTATGAGGCATGGGAACGTATTATGTTACAGGGTTTTCACCGGTGTAATACATATGAATACATGGACGAGGGTACACAGTTAGACCTTGCAGCCCGACGTGTGGATGCGGTGATACACGGTTTGTGGCTTGTGGAGCTCAACGAGAAGTGGAGTAAGGGCATTTACAAGGCAACTTGGCATGACTTCAATAAATTTGTGCGTGACTATATTGTGTCCCGTTGTCGTCGGGTATCTTGTGCTACACCCGGGGAGGTGACCACGGTTGTGCAGCGGATGTCTGATGTTATTCCGCGGGCGCAGACATGTGACACGAAGGTTGCAGCTGTGTCTATTCTATCTCCTGCAGCGGAGGTGAAGATAGTTGTTCCAGTGCAGACGGTCAGCAAGGCCGTGTCACAAATTTCTGAAGCGCAACAGTCTGATGTTGACAAGGTTGTTGTGTGCGCTGAAACTGCAGTGGCCGAGGTTGAACCTTTGAGTGGGCTGAATATGCAACTCAAGAGGGTTCATGCTGATGCTTGCAAAACAGTTGACAAGGGTCAGCGATGGAGTTTATTTCAGACTCAATGCATTATAAAAGGTAAAGAGTGCAAGCTCATGATTGATGGTGGTAGCTGTACTAATGGCATAAGCAAGGCAATGGTGGCAGCATTGGGATTGTCCACATGGCGTATTTCTGAACCTAAGCATATACAGTGGTTGAATAGCTGCGGTATGCTGAAGGTAACTCATAAGGTGCGTGTGCCATTTACAGTTGGTGACTATGTTGATGAGATTGAGTGCGATGTGTTGCCATTGGAGGTGTGTGGACTGTTACTTGGCCGTCCGTGGCAGTATGATCGCAATGTTACACATGCGGGAGAGCAAATACATATTCTTTTGTGCATGATGGTAAGCAGCGGACTTTGAGGCCTATGAGCGATGATCATCAATCAAGTCCGATGTGGTGCTGGTGGTTCGCAAGGAGAAGTTGCATAAAGCTACGCCAAAGCCAAGCCTAGTTAAATTGCAGCAAGAGGAGCATGATGCAAGGAGCGTTGCTACTGAAACTGATTCAGCCGTGCATGTAGATGACGAGCCAGTTGTTCTTGTTGGTGACAAGCCGGTTGAAGGCAAGCCTCTTATTGATGAGAGGAAGGATATTGCAGCATGTGTTTCAGTTCGTGTTGACATGGGTGTTCAGACCGATGACGGTGGTGCTGATCGTGTTCCGGTGCATATGGTGCCGCGGGTAGTCAGCCACAGTTTTGTGAGAACACATCGGAAATGTTTTGTTGGAGCAGCGGTACGTGTGCACAAAGGCAAGGATGGACATGTTCGTCACTTGTGTGGCCCAGGCATTACTCATCTTTTGCAGGGTCGTGCAAAGCAGATTCATGTTCAGCGACACGAGGTTCCAGCAAGAGTTGAGAGAAGAAGATGGTGGCGCCTAGGTCCAAGCTCATGTGGAGAAGAAAAGAGGTGCAGCTGTCCAAGACTGTATCAGGTCGAGCAGGCCAAGCGGGAGGATGTGGTGAGGAAGGCAAGCAAGACTTGAAGATGAAGAAGACGCGTGCTGATTTTGTTGACATCACGCCACCCTTTCGAGCAGACCCTCACGCGTTGGGGACAACGCTTCTTGAAGGGGGGGAGGATGATATGGGCACGACGGGGGAGGTGCAGCCCAATTTCAGGACTCCACCAAGTTAGCTGTATTCGTCGTGTGTTGCTTTGTAATAATTAGTTTTAAATAATTATTAGAGTTGAGTATGGGCCTGTCCAACTCAACTAGGGCGTGGCCCACTAGTGGGCGGTACTGTAGCACGTACTGTAGCTACAGTGCGGCCGCACCCCCTTCCCTCCATATAAGGGGCTGGGCGCATTAGGTTAGGGTTAGCTTGAGTTTAGATTAAAAACAGTCCATAGACTTTGAGCTCGTTGGTGAAGCATCCCTCCGGGGACGGCGATGCCGTGTTATCAATAAAGATTGCTGCGAGGGAGCTTGTGTTCATCAAGTGTTATCGTGCTGTGGTTAGAGGCGTGGTGATCTTCATCACGTTGCTTGCTGGATTCGTCCTTACCTTCAGGTGACGTTCATCGATCGTTATTGGGAGATTTCTATCCGGGTTACTCGCTGTGAAAGATTGGGACAAAACTCATAGGATCATCCCTGTGATCCTTATTACCCGTGGACCCCTCCTAGCCATCACGGAGTATACGGACCCCCTTAAGTCATCTCACCCACGTGCACCCTCCCAGCCATCTAGGAGTATCAATGGCACTTTTAGGTCATCCTAAAGCACGTGTGACAATCCTGGCCATCTGGACCCCCGTGGACCCCTCCCAGCCATCTAGACCCCCGTGGATCCCTCCTAGCCATCTGGACCCCCGTGGACCCCTCCTAGCCATCTAGGAGTATACGGACCCTACTTACGTATCTGACCACGTGCACCCTCCCAGCCATCTATGAGTGTCAGTAGCACTTTTAGGTCATCCTAAAGCACGTGCGACAATCCTAGCCATCTGGACTCCCGTGGACCCTTCCTAGCCATCTATGAGTATACGGACCCTCCTTACGTCATCTGACCCACGTGCACCCCTCCCAGCCATCTAGGAGTATCAGTAGCACTTTTAGGTCATCCTAAAGGACGTGCGACAATCCAAGCCATACGAACCCCCGTGGACCCCTCCTTGCCATCACGGAGTATACGGACCCCCCCTTACATCATCTCACCCACGTGCACCCCTCCCAGCCATCTAGGAGTATCAATAGCACTTTTAGGTCATCCTAAAGCACGTGCGACAATCCTGCCCATCTGGACCCCCGTGGACCCCTCCTAGCCATCTAGGAGTATACGGACCCTCCTTACGTCATCTGACCCACGTGCACCCCTCCCAGCCATCTAGGAGTATCAGTAGCACTTTTAGGTCATCCTAAAGCACGTGCGACAATCCTAGCCATCTGGACCCCCGTGGACCCCTCCTAGCCATCTAGGAGTATACGGACCCCCCTTACGTCATCTGACCCACGTGCACCCCTCCCAGCCGTCTAGGAGTATCTGTAACACTTTTAGGTCATCCTAAGCACGTGCGACAATCCTAGCCATCTGGACCCCCGTGGACCCCTCCTAGCCATCTAGGAGTATATGGACCCTCCTTACGTCATCTGACCCACGTGCACCCCTCTCAGCCATCTAGGAGTATCAGAAGCACTTTTAGATCATCCTAGAGCACGTGCGACAATCCTAGCCATTTGGACCTCCGTGGACCCTTCCTAGCCATCAAGGAGTATACGGACCCTCCTTACGTCATCTGACCCACGTGCACCCTTCCAGCCATCTAGGAGTATCAGTAGCACTTTTAGGTCATCCTAAAACACATGCGACAATCCAAGCCATACGGACCCCCGTGGACCCCTCCTAGCCATCACGGAGTATACGGACCCCCCTTAAGTCATCTCACCCACGTGCCCCTCCCAGCCATCTAGGAGTATCAATGGCACTTTTAGGTCATCCTAAAGCACGTGTGACAATCCTGGCCATCTGGACCCCCGTGGACCCCTCCCAGCCATCTGGACCCCCGTGGACCCCTCCTAGCCATCTGGACCCCCGTGGACCCCTCCTAGCCATCTAGGAATATACGGACCCTGCTTACATCATCTGACCACGTGCACCCCTCCCAGCCATCTAGGAGTGTCAGTAGCACTTTTAGGTCATCCTAAAGCACGTGCGACAATCCTAGCCATCTGGACTCCCGTGGACCCTTCCTAGCCATCTATGAGTATACGGACCCTCCTTACGTCATCTGACCCACGTGCACCCCTCCCAGCCATCTAGGAGTATCAGTAGCACTTTTAGGTCATCCTAAAGGACGTGCGACAATCTAAGCCATACGAACCCCCATGGACCCCTCCTTGCCATCACGGAGTATACGGACCCCCTTTCGTCATCTCACCCACGTGCACCCCTCCCAGCCATCTAGGAGTATCAATAGCACTTTTAGGTCATCCTAAAGCACGTGCGACAATCCTGGCCATCTGGACCCCGTGGACCCCACCTAGCCATCTAGGAGTATACGGACCCTCCTTACGTCATCTAACCCACGTGCACCCCTCCCAGCCATCTAGGAGTATCAGTAGCACTTTTAGGTCATCCTAAAGCACGTGCGACAATCCTAGCCATCTAGACCCCGTGGACCCCTCCTAGCCATCTAGGAGTATACGGACCCCCATTACGTCATCTGACCCACGTGCACCCCTCCCAGCTGTCTAGGAGTATCTGTAGCACTTTTAGGTCATCCTAAAGCACGTGAGACAATCCTAGCCATCTGGACCCCGTGGACCCCTCCTAGCCATCTAGGAGTATATGGACCCTCCTTACGTCATCTGACCCACGTGCACCCCTCTCAGCCATCCAGGAGTATCAGTAGCTCTTTTAGGTCATCCTAGAGCACGTGCGGCAATCCTAGCCATTTGGACCTCCGTGGACCCTTCCTAGCCATCAAGGAGTATACGGACCCTCCTTACGTCATCTGACCCACGTGTACCCCTTCCAGCCATCTAGGAGTATCAGTAGCACTTTTAGGTCATCCTAAAGCACATGCGACAATCCAAGCCAGACGGACCCCCGTGGACCCCTCCTAGCCATCACGGAGTATACGGACCCCCCCTTAAGTCATCTCACCCACGTGCACCCCTCCCAGCCATCTAGGAGTATCAATGGCACTTTAGGTCATCCTAAAGCACGTGTGACAATCCTGGCCATCTGGACCCCCGTGGACCCCTCCCAGCCATCTGGACCCCGTGGACCCCTCCTAGCCATCTGGACCCCGTGGACCCCTCCTAGCCATCTAGGAGTATACGGACCCTACTTACGTCATCTGACCACGTGCACCCTCCCAGCCATCTAGGAGTATCTGTAGCACTTTTAGGTCATCCTAAAGCACGTGCGACAATCCTAGCCATATGGACCCCCGTGGACCCTCCTAACCATCTAGGAGTATACGGACCCCTTACGTCATCTCACCCACGTGCACTCGCCCAGCCATCTTGGAGTATCAGTAGCACTTTTAGGTCATCCTAAAGCACGTGCGACAATCCTAGCCATCTGGACCTCCGTGGACCTTCCAACCATCTAGGAGTATACGGACCCTCCTTATGTCATCTGACCACGTGCACCCCTCCCAGCCATCTACGAGTATCAGTACCACTTTTAGGTCATCCTAAAGCACGTGCGGACAATCCTAGCCATATGGACCCCCGTGGACCCTTCCTAGCTTACTAAGAGTATACGGACGCCCTTACGTCATCTGACACATGTGCACCCCTCCCAGCCATCTAGGAGTATCAGTAGCACTTTTAGATCATCCTAAAGCACGTGCGACAATCCTAGCCATCTGGACCTCCATGGACCCCTCCTAGCCATCTAGGAGTATACGGACCCTCCTTACGTCATCTGACCCACGTGCACCCTCCAGCCATCTAGGAGTATCAGTAGCACTTTTAGGTCATCCTAAAGCACGTGCGACAATCCTAGCCATATGGACCCCGTGGACCCCTCCTAACCATCTACGAGTATACGGACCCCTTACGTCATCTCACCCACGTGCACTCCGCCCAGCCATCTTGGAGTATCAGTAGCACTTTTAGGTCATCCTAAAGCACGTGCGACAATCCTAGCCATCTGGACCTCGTTGACCTTCCAACCATCTAGGAGTATACGGACCCTCCTTACGTCATCTGATCCACGTGCACCCCTCCCAGCCATCTACGAGTATCAGTACCACTTTTAGGTCATCCTAAAGCACGTGCGACAATCCTAGCTATATGGACCCCCGTGGACCCTTCCTAGCTTACTAAGAGTATACGGACGCCCTTACGTCATCTGACACATGTGCACCCCTCCCAGCCATCTAGGAGTATCAGTAGCACTTTTAGATCATCCTAAAGCACGTGCGACAATCCTAGCCATCTGGACCTCCGTGGACCCCTCCTAGCCATCTAGGAGTATACGGACCCTCCTTACGTCATCTGACCCACGTGCACCCCTCCAGCCATCTAGGAGTATCAGTAGCACTTTTAGATCATCCTAAAGGACGTGCGACAATCCAAGCCATACGGACCCCGTGGACCCCTCCTAGCCATCTAGGAGTATACGGACCCCCTTACGTCATCTGACCCACGTGCACCCTCCCAGCCGTTTAGGAGTATCAGTAGCAATTTTAGGTCATCCTAAAGCACGTGTGACAATCCTAGCCATCTGGACCCCCGTGGACCCCTCCTAGCCATCTAGGAGTATATGGACCCTCCTTACGTCATCTGACCCACGTGCTCCCCTCCCAGCCATCTAGGAGTATCAATGGCACTTTTAGGTCATCCTAAAGCACGTGTGACAATCCTGGCCATCTGGACCCCCGTGGACCCCTCCCAGCCATCTGGACCCCCGTGGACCCCTCCTAGCCATCTGGACCCCCGTGGACCCCTCCTAGCCATCTAGGAGTATACGGACCCTACTTACATCATCTGACCCACGTGCACCCCTCCCCGCCATCTAGGAGTGTCAGTAGCACTTTTAGGTCATCCTAAAGCACGTGCGACAATCCTAGCCATCTGGACTCCGTGGACCCTTCCTAGCCATCTATGAGTATACGGACCCTCCTTACGTCATCTGACCCACGTGCACCCCTCCCAGCCATCTAGGAATATCAGTAGCACTTTTAGGTCATCCTAAAGGACGTGCGACAATCTAAGCCATACGAACACCCATGGACCCCTCCTTTCGTCATCTAGGGTATACGGACCCCCTTTCGTCATCTCACCCACGTGCACCCCTCCCAGCCATCTAGGAGTATCAATAGCACTTTTAGGTCATCCTAAAGCACGTGCGACAATCCTGGCCATCTCGACCCCGTGGACCCCACCTAGCCATCTAGGAGTATACGGACCCTCCTTACGTCATCTGACCCACGTGCACCCCTCCCAGCCATCTAGGAGTATCAGTAGCACTTTTAGGTCATCCTAAAGCACGTGCGACAATCCTAGCCATCTGGACCCCATGGACCCCTCCTAGCCATCTAGGAGTATACGGACCCCCCTTACGTCATCTGACCCACGTGCACCCCTCCCAGCCGTCTAGGAGTATCTGTAGCACTTTTAGGTCATCCTAAAGCACGTGTGACAATCCTAGCCATATGGACCCCCGTGGACCCTTCCTAGCCTTCTAGGAGTATACGGACCCTCCTTACGTCATCTGACCCATGTGCACCCCTCCCAGCCATCTAGAAGTATCAGTAGCACTTTTCGGTCATCCTAAGCACGTGCGACAATCCTGGCCATCTAGACCCCCGTGGACCCTTCCTAGCCTTCTAGGAGTATACGGACCCTCCTTACGTCATCTGACCCACGTGCACCCCTCCCAGCCATCTAGGAGTATCAGTAGCACTTTTAGATCATCCTAAAGGACGTGCGACAATCCAAGCCATCTAGACCCCGTGGACCCCTCCTAGCCATCTAGGAGTATATGGACCCTCCTTACGTCATCCGACCCACGTGCTCCCTCTCAGCCATCTAGGAGTATCAGTAGCACTTTAGGTCATCCTAAAGCACGTGCGACAATCCTAGCCATTTGGACCCTGTGGACCCTTCCTAGCCATCTAGAAGTATACGGACCCCCTTACGTCATCTGACCCACGTGCACCCCTCCCAGCCGTCTAGGAGTATCAGTAGCACTTTTAGGTCATCCTAAAGCACGTGTGACAATCCTAGCCATATGGACCCCCGTGGACCCTTCCAGCTTACTAAGAGTATACGGACGCCCTTACGTCATCTGACACATGTGCACCCTCCCAGCCATCTAGGAGTATCAGTAGCACTTTTAGATCATCCTAAAGCACGTGCGACAATCCTAGCCATCTGGACCTCCGTGGACCCTCCTAGCCATCTAGGAGTATACGGACCCTCCTTACGTCATCTGACCCACGTGCACCCCTCCTAGCCATCTAGGAGTATCAGTAGCACTTTTAGATCATCCTAAAGGACGTGCGACAATCCAAGCCATACGGACCCCCGTGGACCCCTCCTAGCCATCTAGGAGTATACGGACCCCCCTTACGTCATCTGACCCACGTGCACCCCTCCCAGCCGTTTAGGAGTATCAGTAGCAATTTTAGGTCATCCTAAAGCACGTGTGACAATCCTAGCCATCTGGACCCCCGTGGACCCCTCCTAGCCATCTAGGAGTATATGGACCCTCCTTACGTCATCTGACCCACGTGCTCCCTCCCAGCCATCTAGGAGTATCAATGGCACTTTTAGGTCATCCTAAAGCACGTGTGACAATCCTGGCCATCTGGACCCCCGTGGACCCCTCCCAGCCATCTGGACCCCCGTGGACCCCTCCTAGCCATCTGGACCCCCGTGGACCCCTCCTAGCCATCTAGGAGTATACGGACCCTACTTACATCATCTGACCCACGTGCACCCCTCCCCGCCATCTAGGAGTGTCAGTAGCACTTTTAGGTCATCCTAAAGCACGTGCGACAATCCTAGCCATCTGGACTCCGTGGACCCTTCCTAGCCATCTATGAGTATACGGACCCTCCTTACGTCATCTGACCCACGTGCACCCTCCCAGCCATCTAGGAATATCAGTAGCACTTTTAGGTCATCCTAAAGGACGTGCGACAATCTAAGCCATACGAACACCCATGGACCCCTCCTTTCGTCATCTAGGAGTATACGGACCCCCCTTTCGTCATCTCACCCACGTGCACCCCTCCCAGCCATCTAGGAGTATCAATAGCACTTTTAGGTCATCCTAAAGCACGTGCGACAATCCTGGCCATCTCGACCCCCGTGGACCCCACCTAGCCATCTAGGAGTATACGGACCCTCCTTACGTCATCTGACCCACGTGCACCCCTCCCAGCCATCTAGGAGTATCAGTAGCACTTTTAGGTCATCCTAAAGCACGTGCGACAATCCTAGCCATCTGGACCCCCATGGACCCCTCCTAGCCATCTAGGAGTATACGGACCCCCTTACGTCATCTGACCCACGTGCACCCCTCCCAGCCGTCTAGGAGTATCTGTAGCACTTTTAGGTCATCCTAAAGCACGTGTGACAATCCTAGCCATATGGACCCCGTGGACCCTTCCTAGCCTTCTAGGAGTATACGGACCCTCCTTACGTCATCTGACCCATGTGCACCCCTCCCAGCCATCTAGAAGTATCAGTAGCACTTTTCGGTCATCCTAAAGCACGTGCGACAATCCTGGCCATCTAGACCCCCGTGGACCTTCCTAGCCTTCTAGGAGTATACGGACCCTCCTTACGTCATCTGACCCACGTGCACCCCTCCCAGCCATCTAGGAGTATCAGTAGCACTTTTAGATCATCCTAAAGGACGTGCGACAATCCAAGCCATCTAGACCCCGTGGACCCCTCCTAGCCATCTAGGAGTATATGGACCCTCCTTTACGTCATCCGACCCACGTGCTCCCCTCTCAGCCTCTAGGAGTATCAGTAGCACTTTTAGGTCATCCTAAAGCACGTGCGACAATCCTAGCCATTTGGACCCCTGTGGACCCTTCCTAGCCATCTAGAAGTATACGGACCCCCCTTACGTCATCTGACCCACGTGCACCCCTCCCAGCCGTCTAGGAGTATCAGTAGCACCTTTAGGTCATCCTAAAGCACGTGTGACAATCCTAGCCATATGGACCCCCGTGGACCCTTCCAGCTTACTAAGAGTATACGGACGCCCTTACGTCATCTGACACATGTGCACCCCTCCCAGCCATCTAGGAGTATCAGTAGCACTTTTAGATCATCCTAAAGCACGTGCGACAATCCTAGCCATCTGGACCTCCGTGGACCCCTCCTAGCCATCTAGGAGTATACGGACCCTCCTTACGTCATCTGACCCACGTGCCCCTCCCAGCCATCTAGGAGTATCAGTAGCACTTTTAGATCATCCTAAAGGACGTGCGACAATCCAAGCCATACGGACCCCCGTGGACCCCTCCTAGCCATCTAGGATATACGGACCCCCCTTACGTCATCTGACCCACGTGCACCCTCCCAGCGTTTAGGAGTATCAGTAGCAATTTTAGGTCATCCTAAAGCACGTGTGACAATCCTAGCCATCTGGATCCCCGTGGACCCTCCTAGCCATCTAGGAGTATATGGACCCTCCTTACGTCATCTGACCCACGTGCTCCCCTCCCAGCCATCTAGGAGTATCAATGGCACTTTTAGGTCATCCTAAAGCACGTGTGACCATCCTGGCCATCTGGACCCCGTGGACCCCTCCAGCCATCTGGACCCCCGTGGACCCCTCCTAGCCATCTGGACCCCCGTGGACCCTCCTAGCCATCTAGGAGTATACGGACCCTACTTACATCATCTGACCCACGTGCACCCCTCCCAGCCATAGGAGTGTCAGTAGCACTTTTAGGTCATCCTAAAGCACGTGCGACAATCCTAGCCATCTGGACTCCGTGGACCCTTCCTAGCCATCTATGAGTATACGGACCCTCTTACGTCATCTGACCCACGTGCCCCTGCCAGCCATCTAGGAGTATCAGTAGCACTTTTAGGTCATCCTTAAGACGTGCGACAATCTAAGCCATACGAACCCCCATGGACCCCTCCTTTCGTCATCTAGGAGTATACGGACCCCCCTTTCGTCATCTCACCCACGTGCACCCCTCCCAGCCATCTAGGAGTATCAATAGCACTTTTAGGTCATCCTAAGCACGTGCCGACAATCCTGGCCATCTGGACCCCGTGGACCCCACCTAGCCTCTAGGAGTTACGGACCCTCCTACGTCATCTGACCCACGTGCACCCCTCCCAGCCATCTAGGAGTATCAGTAGCACTTTTAGGTCATCTAAAGCACGTGCGACAATCCTAGCCATCTGGACCCCCATGGACCCCTCCTAGCCATCTAGGAGTATACGGACCCCCCTTACGTCATCTGACCCACGTGCACCCCTCCCAGCCGTCTAGGAGTATCTGTAGCACTTTAGGTCATCCTAAAGCACGTGAGACAATCCTAGCCATCTGGACCCCCGTGGACCCTCCTAGCCATCTAGGAGTATATGGACCCTCCTTACGTCATCTGACCCACGTGCACCCCTCTCAGCCATCTAGGAGTATCAGTAGCTCTTTTAGGTCATCCTAGAGCACGTGCGACAATCCTAGCCATTTGGACCTCGTGGACCCTTCCTAGCCATCAAGAGTATACGGACCCTCCTTACGTCATCTGACCCACGTGTACCCCTTCCAGCCATCTAGGAGTATCAGTAGCTCTTTTAGGTCATCCTAAAGCACATGCGACATCAAGCCAGACGGACTGATGAGGAAAAGGTTCCTCTAGGGTGGCCCAATCTTCACGGATTGACGAATGAGTGGACGAACTCACACAAGAACGTGAAGAACACGAAGAACATGAGGAAGAACGCAGCGGAATACTCGAACACCAACAAGATACAAGAACCGTTTCCCTTACCGGTTGTCCAACCGGCCCAATAGAATCCCAAAGGGAGAGATTGGCAAGATACACAAGAAGGGATCTTGGATGGTTGTTTCTCCAACGGCCAACCGAGCCGTTCCAATAAAGTCACCCGGATGAAAGATTGGCAAGTAGTCTAGCTACAAGTAGAGGTCTTGAATCCACGGAGGGATCTTCTCCACATGAGGAGAATCATCCCCACAAGGGGAGGAAGGAGACCTTTGAGAAGAAGGAGTCTAGCTCTACTCTAATCTCAAAACATAGTCTATCCCTAACCCTAGAAGGGAACGAACTACTTATAGTCTAGATCCAAGGGATAAGATTACAAGGTAAGGGAGCCTTTCCAGCGTGCAGACCCGCCCGCAGCGGTAGTACCGGACTGATCCCGTAGTACGGGTGTGCGGTAGTACCGGGGCAGTACCGGGGCCACTACCGGATGGGACCCGAGGACACCAGGAGCTTCCGGGAGATACGGTAGTTGGCGCGGTAGTAGGCGCGGTAGTCCCGCGCCGGCACATCGCGGTAGTACCGTGGCGGGCACGGGCGGTAGTACCAGGACCCGGTGGTGGCTTCGACAGGCGCCACGTCAGGCGAGGGCGGTAGTACCGGCTCGGCGACCCGGTAGTACCGCCTGAAGCTGTTTGATCTTCCTCTCCATCTTCTTCTTGGGGCTTCTCTTGGTCATCTTCTCCATCAACTTGTATCACCTCTTGGCCATCTTCATAGGGGTCTTTAGGTCCACCATAGCTGAGCACACATAAGGTATCGGAATGAAGTAGCAAACCATTCAAGGGAGTGTCAAGGTCACACATAGCTAAGAGTGAATTCACCTTATCATGGAGAGCTTTGATTCTTGCTCTTGTCATTGGGCCACTTGGTGTTGTGTGCCTAGGTTGCACTACATCATCTCCCCCTTGGAAAAGAGTCGTCCTCGACTCTTCGTCCTCATCATCACTTGGGTCACCAAGGTAAGGCGAGATGTCGGCGACGTTGAAGGTGTTATGAACGCCGTACTTGGACTTTGGTATGTCGATCTTGTATGCGTTGTCGTTGATGCGCTTGAGAACCTTGAAAGGGCCATCTCCTCTTGGCGCGAGCTTAGACTTTCTTTCATCGGGGAAGCGGTCCTTGCAAGATGTAGCCAAACAAGGTCTCCTTCTTCAAAGATCATGGGCGCTTGTTCTTGTTCATCTTCGTAGCATGGTCTTTGTTGTGCTTCTCGAGAGTAGTTCTTGTTTCCTCATGGAGTTCTTCATGTAAGCGGCTCGCTTGTCGAAGTCCATGTTAACTTGCTCACGGAGTGGAAGTGGTTGCATGTCGAGCGCGGTGTGGGGTTGGCACCATAGACGACCTCGAAAGGTGTTTCCTTTGTTGCTCGGTGAAGTGCTCGATTGTAGGCGAACTCGGCGTGTGGGATGCACTCTTCCCAATTCTTCAAGTTAGGCTTGATTAACACACGAAGGAGTGTGGATAGGCTCCGGTTCACCACTTCGGTTTGGCCATCGGTTTGAGGGTGGTATGCGGTGGAGAATAGGTGCTTGATCCCCATCTTGGCCATCAAAGTCTTCCAAAATAGCTCACAAACTTGACGTCACGATCCGACACAATGGTCTTGGGCACTCCATGAAGACGGACGATTTCCCTGAAAAACAAAGTAGCAATGTGTGAAGCATCGTCGTCTTGCTGCAAGGTATAAAGTGTGCCATTTTAGAGAAGCGATCAATGACGACAAAGATGGAATCCTTGTTTGTTTTGGTGCGTGGAAGTCCTAAGACAAAATCCATAGCTATATCGGACCATGGGTGATGTGGAATAGGCAAAGGTGTGTATAGACCATGAGAGTTTAAAGTAGACTTAGCTTTGAGACATGTTGACATCGTCGCACCAAGCGGTTCACATCACGGTACATCCTTGGCCAATAGTAGTTTGTGGAGAGCATCGCAAAGGTCTTGTCATGTCCAAAATGACCCATGAGTGATCCTCCATGAGATTCCTTCAAAAGAACCAAACGAAGCGAAGACTCGGGTATACATAGTTTGTTAGCCTTAAACAAGAAACCTTTGTGCAAATAGAATCACCAATTCCTTTATGCGCCGAACATTGAGCGAAAATGTCTCCCAAGAAAGCATCGGTAGCATACAAGTCTTTAATCTCATCCAAACCCACGACACTAATGTCAAGACGTGTAAGTAGGTTGGTCTTGCGGGATAGAGCATCCGCGACCACATTGTCTTTACCTTTCTTGTATTTGATTACAAAAGTGAAAGACTCAATAAACTCAACCCACTTAGCATGTCTTTTGTTCAAATTTGTTTGACTTTTCAAATATTTCAAGGATTCATGGTCGGAATGAATGACAAATTCCTTAGGACGAAGGTAATGTTGCCACACATCCAAAACACGAACCAAAGCAAATAACTCTTTGTCATAAAAATCTGGCAAAACCAGAAAACGTCTCAACTCCTCAAGTGATGTCGGAAAAGGCCAAGTCCGAATTGCTTGTATCTTGGCATCATCAACTTCAACTCCATCCGAAGAAACAACAAAACCCAAGAAAACAAGTTTGTTGGTGGCAAAAGTGCACTTAGAAAGATTTGCATAAAGCTTTTCATTGCGAAGAACCAACAAAACTTGAGCAACATGAGAAGTGTGCTCTTCCAAAGATTGCTATAAATAAGGATGTCGTCAAAGTATACCACAACAAATTTGCCAATAAAGGACGCAAAACATGATTCATGAGACGCATAAAGTAGAAGGTGCATTGGAAAGACCAAATGGCATGACGAGCCACTCATAAAGACCAAGCTTGTTTTAAATGCGGTCTTCCATTCATCACCTTCACACATGCGTATTTGGTGATATCCACTTTTAAGATCAATTTTGGAGAATATAGCGGAACCACAAAGCTCATCGAGCATATCATCAAGTCGAGGGATAGGATGGCGATACCGAACGGTTATGGCGTTGATGGGGCGACAATCCATGCAAAGGCGAAGAGTGTTGTCGTGCTTGGGTACCAAGATGACGGGCACGGCACACGGACTCAAGCTCTCGCGGATGTGTCCCATGGCAAGAAGTTCTTGTATTTGCCGCTCGATCTCCTTTGTTTCTTCGGGGTTGGTGCGGTAAGGAGCGCGGTTTGGTAGCGGTGCGCCGGGAACAAGGTCGATGCGGTGCTCGATTCCGCGTAGAGGAGGTAGTCCCGGTGGCATCTTGAGGGAAGACATCTTCAAAGTCCTTCAAAAGAGACAACAAAGAAGGAGGAAGGTTTGTGAAAGTGTTAGTCATAGAAACTTCACCCTTGCATATGAGCACATAGTGTAGGGTGGATGGGTTTTCTCTCAACTCCCTCATCTCTCTCTTTGTGGCAAATAGTGTAAGTTTTGTGGGAACTCTCTTTGAAGTGTCACACTCATTTGGCTTGTGGCTCTCACTCACTTTATGGTGGGTCTCTCGCTCACCACTCATCTCACTAGACGAACGATCTTGTTGTGCCCTTGCAATGGTCTTGGCGTTGTCGGCGATGACTTGACTTGGTGTCATGGGACGAAGGACGAAGGTCTTGTCGTTGTTCTTGAAGCTATAGTAGTTTGTTCCATCATGCATAGCACCCTTGTCAAATTGCCATGGACGCCCAAGGAGTAAGTGACAAACGTTCATAGGCACAACATCACAATCAACCGTATCTTCATAGGCTCCAATCTTGAAGGACACTTGCACCATGTGTTGAATCTTGACGGCTCCGGTATCACTCAACCATTGCACATGGTAAGGATGTGGGTGCTTCTTGAACTTCAAGTTGAGCTTATCACAAAGTTCTTTGCTCGCTAGGTTGTGGCAACTTCCACCATCTATGATGACCTTGATGGACTTTCCATTGACCCGCTCTAGTGTGAAACAAGTTGCATCTTTGGTCTTCTTCTACTTGAACATTGGTGGTTAAAGCTCTTGCCACAACCAAGGAAGGGTCTTTGTTGTCGCCATCACAATAGATCTCACTTTCTTCTTCTTGAGCACTTTGCATTGTGGCGACCTTGTTCAAAGCATTGTACTCATCTTCACTCATAGATTCATACTCTCCCATGTCATTGATGATCATGACCTTCTTGTTGGTGCACTCAAAAGATTTGTGCCCTTGTCCGCCGCACTTGTAGCATTGCAAAGTCTTGTGCCGGACGAAGATCCTTGAGGCGCCTTGGGAGGTACTTTCTTGAAAGGTTGAGGCGCTTGAGGTGTCGAAGTAGAGACTCTTGGAGGACCTCGAGTGTTCGCTTGAGGAAGAGCTTGTGAAGGTGTAGGAGTTGACGAAGAAGGCTTGTTGGCGTAGAATGCCTTTGTCTTGAGGTATTTGAGCTCTTCAAGCACGTGGCGCTCGGCCTTGGAAGCTTGATGTACTAGCTCAACCAAAGAGGCATATGGTTGGAACTCCACGATCTTCTTGATGGGATAGTTGAGGCCATTCATGAAACGAGCCATGGATTGCTCTTCGTACTCGTTGACATTGGCTCTCATCATGGAGATTTCCATTTCCTTGTAGTACTCATCAACCGACTTCAAACCTTGCTTCAACTCTTGCAACTTCTTGTATAAGTCTCTAGTGTAATGGCTTGGCACGAAGCGCTTGTACATGGTTTCTTTCATTTCAACCCAAGTGTCAATTGGTTGTTGGTGGTTAGCGACGCGAGCATCTTGTAGTTGTTCCCACCACAAGAGCATACTCTTCAAACTCCATCGAGGCTAAGGCAACCTTCTTTTGTCGGAGAAGCGTTGCACACGGAAGATCTTGTCAACCTTGAGTACCCATGAGAAGTAAGCTTCCGGATCACTTGTGCCGTAGAACTTGGGTATGTCAAAGCGGACGTTGGTCAAGTCATCATAGTCGTCACGTGGCCACCACGTGGGAATGCACGTCCACGTCTCCTTCGGTTGAGTCCATCACCATTGTGTTGGCTTGACTCGTTATCACTTGACTCGGAACGTTGGTGTTGGTGACGATCATGAGGAAGCTCTTGACGAGGCGCATGTTGAGGAGGTAGCTCTTGTTGAGGAACGGGTTGCTCGACATTGTTCGCATTGTCATGGTTTTGATGACGTGGCCTTGGAGGATGACGAGGGTGACGTCCTTGTTCACCAAAGTCATTCGCACCCGGAACGCCATTGTCATTAGCCAATGGGTCATGACGATCACGTGTGGCGGTGGTGGTGATGGTATGCGTGCGCGACGATCATCATTTTGGTGAGGTTGTTCTTGATGCGCATTGGCATTGTTCGCGTGAAGATCATGTGGTTGTTCAACGATAGGAGGAGGTCGTTCATGGGCGTCGCTCCTTGAATCATGTTGACGTTCTTGTCGAGGTTCATGACGTCCATGATGTGCTTGTGTCGACCTTGAGGTGCTTCTTGTACGGCTTGAGCGTGAAGGAGCTCGTTGTCGCGCAAGGTTGTTGATAGCTTCGGTCATCCGCTCCATGTTCGCATTGATGCGTTGAAGTTGGCATCATGAGTTTGGAGACGGCGCTCGTAGCGGCCTAAGCCATCACGAACAAGGTGTCGAAGACCGACGAACTCGGATTGGTGACATAGCCATGATCACCGCGAACTCCACCATGGATTTCCTCATCCGAGCTTGAGCTTCCGTTTGTACTTCCCCTAAACATTTTCTCAAGAACAAGTGAGATGTGGTAAGGAAAACCAAGACAAACTATATCCCAAGTATAATGTGGCTTGAGAGGAGAGTATCCGGTTCTAACACCCAACACACACACTTATGAGGATAGGAAGGTATGAAGTGGCAAACGAAACAAGCAAACCCGCGACAAGTATATTGTCAAAGGTAGAGAAAATCCACAATGATCAAATTACCAAAGAAACTCCAACCACAAATGATGAAGAAACACACACAAAAGCGAATAATGGGGTTGGGCACCAAGGGCGAGCACTCGAAGATAGACAACCTAACGAAGACTACGTGCTCAAATGTCACCCAACACAAGAAGGACGCTAGCTCAATTGCTTTTTGTGGGCAACGGATTTGCACAAGAGTTAACACTCACACTCACTTTGGCGGTCTTAGCTTTGTCGCAACCTACAAGAGATGAACTTGGCACCACTTGATTCTTTTCTTTTCTTTTTTTTTTTTGATTTTTGCTTTTTGACGATGATTCCTTCTCTTTTGCTAGTGCCAAGCTCTCTAACGATACACACTCGCCAATACTTGAAGACAAACACTCAACACGTGCAATGCCTCGCAATATCACCGAGCTAGTCCAATAGGTTAAGTTGCGCGAAAGGAAGAAGGGCTCACAACGGAATATGTGGTGGGGAAATGTCGAGTCCTTGGTGGCGTCGTCGCTTGGCGTTGATGACGTTGCTGCGGAAGCTTGTCGATGTCGTAGACGTAGGCACACCAAAAAGGACTCAAACCAAAGAGGAAATGCCAAAACGAACCGAGGAAAGAAAAAAAATTTCGGCCAAATTTTGAAAACCCGGTAGTACCGGCCTGACCCGGTAGTACCGGCCTGCCCGATTTCTGGGTGTTGACTTTCGTTTTTGGGCGGAAATTGGCCTCGAAAAATCCTCAAATCCGTGGGAAATGGCAAAATTAAGGCTAGGGAACGCAAACAAGGGTGGAGGGGGTCCTAAAGCAACAGATCCATGGACAAAAACTACCAAAAACGCAACGAATCGACAGATCGGCTCGAATCAAGGCAAGGCTATTTTTGGTGGAAATTTTCGAATTTCTCAAAAACGAAAAAAATTTGGTGGATTTTGGTGGAACACAACTCAAATCCGTGTCAACCTAGAGCTCTGATACCATATGATGAGGAAAAGGTTCCTCTAGGGTGGCCCAATCTTCACGGTTGACGAATGAGTGGACGAACTCACACAAGAACGCGAAGAACACGAAGAACATGAGGAAGAACGCAGCGGAATACTCGAACACCAAACAAGATACAAGAACCGTTTCCCTTACCGGTCGGTCCAACCGGCCCAATAGAATCCCAAAGGGAGGAGATTGGCAAGATACACAAGAAGGGATCTTGGATGGTTGTTTCTCCAACGGCCAACCGAGCCGTTCCAATAAAGTCACCCGAGGATGAAAGATTGGCAAGTAGTCTAGCTACAAGTAGAGGTCTTGAATCCACGAGGGATCTTCTCCACATGAGGAGGAATCATCCCCACAAGGGGAGGAAGGAGACCTTTGAGAAGAAGGAGTCTAGCTCTACTCTAATCTCAAAACATAGTCTATCCCTAACCCTAGGAAGGGAACGAACTACTTATAGTCTAGATCCAAAGGGATAAGATTACAAGGTAAGGGAGCCTTTCCAGGTGCAGACCCGCCCGCAGCGGTAGTACCGGACGGATGATCCGGTAGTACCGGTGTGCGGTAGTACCGGGGCAGTACCGGGGCCACTACCGGGATGGACCCGAGGACACCAGGAGCTTCCGGGAGATACGGTAGTTGGCGCCGGTAGTACCGCGCCGGCACGTCGCGGTAGTACCGTGGCGGGCACGGGCGGTAGTACCGGACCCGGTGGTGGCTTCGACAGGCGCCACGTCAGGCGAGGGCGGTAGTACCGGCTCGGGCGACCCGGTAGTACCGCCTGAAGCTGTTTGATCTTCCTCTCATTTCTTCTTGGGGCTTCTCTTGGTCATCTTCTCCATCAACTTGTATCACCTCTTGCCATCTTCATAGGGGTCTTTAGGTCCACCATAGCTGAGCACACATAAGGTATCGGAATGAAGTAGCAAACCATTCAAGGGAGTGTCAAGGTCAACATAGCTAAGAGTGAATTCACCTTATCATGGAGAGCTTTGATTCTTGCTCTTGTCATTGGGCCACTTGGTGTTGTGTGCCTAGGTTGCACTACATCACGGACCCCCGTGGACCCCTCCTAGCCATCACGGAGTATACGGACCCCCCCTAAGTCATCTACCCACGTGCACCCTGCACCCCTCCCAGCCATCTAGGAGTATCAATGGCACTTTTAGGTCATCCTAAAGCACGTGTGACAATCCTGGCCATCTGGATCTCCGTGGACCCCTCCTAGCCATCTGGACCCCCGTGGACCCCTCCTAGCCATCTGGACCCCCGTGGACCCCTCCCAGCCATCTGGACCCCCGTGGACCCCTCCTAGCCATCTGGACCCCCGTGGACCCCTCTAGCCATCTAGGAGTATACGGACCCTACTTACGTCATCTGACCCACGTGCACCCCTCCCAGCCATCTAGGAGTATCTGTAGCATTTTTAGGTCATCCTAAAGCACGTGCGACAATCCTAGCCATATGGACCCCCCGGGGACCCATCCTAGCTTACTAAGAGTATACGGACGCCCTTACGTCATCTGACACATGTGCACCCCTCCCAGCCATCTAGGAGTATACGGCCCTTACGTCATCTCACCCACGTGCACTCCGCCAGCCATCTTGGAGGTATCAGTAGCACTTTTAGGTCATCCTAAAGCACGTGCGACAATCCTAGCCATCTAGACCTCCGTGGACCTTCCAACCATCTAGGAGTATACGGACCCTCCTTACGTCATCTGACCCACGTGCAACCCCTCCCAGCCATCTACGAGTATCAGTACCACTTTTAGGTCATCCTAAAGCACGTGCGACAATCTAGCCATATGGACCCCGGGGACCCATCCTAGCTTACTAAGAGTATACGGACGCCCTTAGTCATCTGACACATGTGCACCCCTGCCAGCCATCTAGGAGTATCAGTAGCACTTTTAGATCATCCTAAAGCACGTGCGGACAATCCTATCCATTGGACCTCCGTGGACCCTCCTAGCCATCTAGGAGTATACGGACCCTCCTTACGTCATCTGACCCACGTGCACCCCTCCAGCCATCTAGGAGTATCAGTAGCACTTTTAGGTCATCCTAAAAGCACGTGCGACAATCCTAGCCATATGGACCCCGTGGACCCTCCTAACCATCTAGGAGTATACGGACCCTTACGTCATCTCACCCACGTGCACTCCGCCCAGCCATCTTGGAGTATCAGTAGCACTTTTAGGTCATCTAAATCACGTGCGACAATCTAGCCATCTGGACCTCCGTGGACCTTCCAACCATCTAGGAGTATACGGATCTCCTTACGTCATCTGACCCACGTGCACCCCCCCAGCCATCTACGAGTATCAGTACCACTTTTAGGTCATCCTAAAGCACGTGCGGACAATCCTAGCCATATGGACCCCCGTGGACCCTTCCTAGCTTACTAAGAGTATACGGGACGCCCTTACGTCATCTGACACATGTGCACCCCTCCCAGCCATCTAGGAGTATCAGTAGCACTTTTAGATCATCCTAAAGCACGTGCGACAATCCTAGCCATCTGGACCTCGTGGACCCCTCCTAGCCATCTAGGAAGTACGGACCCTCTTACGTCATCTGACCACGTGCACCCCTCCCAGCCATCTAGGAGTATCAGTAGCACTTTTAGGTCATCCTAAAACACGTGCGACAATCCTAGCCATCTGGACCCCGTGGAACCTTCCTAGCCATCTAGGAGTATACGGACCCTCCTTTAAGTCATCTGACCCACGTGCACCCCTTCCAGCCATCTAGGAGTATCAGTAGCACTTTTAGGTCATCCTAAAGCACGTGCGACAATCCTGGCCATCTAGACCCCCGTGGACCCTTCCTAGCCTTCTAGGAGTGTACGGACCCTCCTTACGTCATCTGACCCACGTGCACCCCTCCCAGCCATCTAGGAGTATCAGTAGCACTTTTAGATCATCCTAAAGGACGTGCGACAATCCAAGCCATACGGACCCCGTGGACCCCTCCTAGCCATCTAGGAGTATACGGACCCCCTTACGTCATCTGACCCACGTGCACCCTCCAGCGTTTAGGAGTTCAGTAGCAATTTTAGGTCATCCTAAAGCCGTGTGACAATCCTAGCCATCTGTACCCCCGTGGACCCCTCCTAGCCATCTAGGAGTATATGGACCCTCCTTACGTCATCTGACCCACGTTCTCCCCTCTCAGCCATCTAGGGAGTATCAGTAGCACTTTTAGGTCATCCTAAGCAGTGCGACAATCCTAGCCATCTGGACCCCTGTGGACCCTTCCTAGCCATCTAGAAGATACGGACCCCCTTACGTCATCTGACCCACGTGCACCCCTCCCAGCCGTCTAGGAGTATCAGTAGCACTTTTAGTCATCCTAAGCACGTGTGACAATCCTAGCCATCTGGACCCCGTGGACCCCTCCTAGCCATCTAGGACTATACGGACCTCCTTACGCCATCTGACCCACGTGCACCCCTCCAGCCATCTAGGAGTATCAGTAGCACTTTTAGATCATCCTAAAGGACGTGCGACAATCAAGCCATACGGACCCCCGTGGTCCCCTCCTAGCCATCTAGGAGTATACGGACCCCCCTTACGTCATCTGACCCACGTGCACCCCTCTCAGCCGTCTAGGAGTATCAGTAGCACTTTTGGTCATCCTAAAGCACGTGCGACAATCCTAGCCATCTGTACCCCCGTGGACCCCTCCTAGCCATCTAGGAGTATACGGACCCCCCCCTTACGTCATCTGACCCCGTGCCCCTCCCGCCGTCTAGGAGTATCTGTAGCACTTTTAGGTACTCCTAAAGCACGTGCGACAATCCTAGCCATTCTGGACCCCCGTGGACCCCTCCTAGCCATCTAGGAGTATATGGACCCTCCTTACGTCATCTGACCCACGTGCACCCCTTCATCAGCCATCTAGGAGTATCAGAAGCACTTTTAGGTCATCCTAGAGCACGTGCGACAATCCTAGCCATTTGGACCTCCGTGGACCCTTCCTAGCCATCAAGGAGTATCGGACCCTCCTTAGTCATCTGGACCAAGTGCACCCTTCCAGCCGTCTAGGAGTATCAGTAGCACTTTTAGGTCATCCTAAAACACATGCGACAATCCAAGCCATACGGACCCCCGTGGACCCCTCCTAGCAATCACGGAGTATACGGACCCCCTTAAGTCATCTCACCCAGTGCACCACTCCCAGCCATCTAGGAGTATCAATGGCACTTTTAGGTCATCCTAAAGCACGTGTGACAATCCTGGCCATCTGGACCCCCGTGGACCCCTCCCAGCCATCTGGACCCCCGTGGACCCCTCCTAGCCATCTGGACCCCCGTGGACCCCTCCTAGCCATCTAGGAGTATACGGACCCTACTTACATAATGACCCACGTGCACCCCTCCCAGCCATCTAGGAGTGTCAGTAGCACTTTTAGGTCATCCTAAATCACGTGCGACAATCCTAGCCATCTGGACCCCCGTGGTCCCCTCCTAGCCATCTAGGAGTATACGGACCCCCCTTACGTCATCTGACCCACGTGCACCCTCTCAGCCGTCTAGGAGTATCAGTAGCACTTTTAGGTCATCCTAAAGCACGTGCGACAATCCTAGCCATCTGTACCCCGTGGACCCCTCCTAGCCATCTAGGAGTATACGGACCCCCCTTACGTCATCTGACCCATGTGCACCCCTCCCAGCCGTCTAGGAGTATCTGTAGCACTTTTAGGTCATCCTAAAGCACGTGCGACAATCCTAGCCATCTGGACCCCCGTGGACCCCTCCTAGCCATCTAGGAGTATATGACCCTCCTTACGTCATCTGACCCACGTGCACCCCCTCTCAGCCATCTAGGAGTATCAGAAGCACTTTTAGGTCATCCTAGAGCACGTGCGACAATCCTAGCCATTGGACCTCCGTGGACCCTTCCTAGCTTACTAAGAGTACGGACGCCCTTACGTCATCTGACACATGTGCACCCCTCCCAGCCATCTAGGAGTATCAGTAGCACTTTTTAGATCATCCTAAAGCACGTGCGACAATCCTAGCCATTTGGACCTCCGTGGACCCCTCCTACCATCTAGTATACGGACCTCCTTACGTCATCTGACCCACGTGCACCCTCCCAGCCATCTAGGAGTATCAGTAGCACTTTAGGTCATCCTAAAGCACGTGCGACAATCCATAGCCAGATGGACCCCGTGGACCCCTCCTAACCATCTAGAGTATACGGACCCCTTACGTCATCTCACCCACGTGCACTCCGCCCAGCCATCTGGAGTATCAGTAGCACTTTTAGGTCATCCTAAAGCACGTGCGACAATCCTAGCCATCTGGACCTCCGTGGACCTTCCAACCATCTAGGAGTATACGGATCCTCCTTACGTCATCTGACCCACGTGCACCCCTCCCAGCCATCTACGAGTATCAGTACCACTTTTAGTCATCCTAAAGCACGTGCGACAATCCTAGCCATATGGACCCCCGTGACCTTCCTAGCTTACTAAGAGTATACGGACGCCCTTACGTCATCTGACACATGTGCACCCCTCCCAGCCATCTAGGAGTATCAGTAGCACTTTTAGATCATCCTAAAGCACGTGCGACAATCCTAGCCATCTGGACCTCCGTGGACCCCTCCTAGCCATCTAGGAGTATACGGACCCTCCTTACGTCATCTGACCCACGTGCCCCCTCCCAGCCATCTAGGAGTATCAGTAGCACTTTTAGGTCATAAAACACGTGCGACAATCCTAGCCATCTGGACCCCCGTGGAACCTTCCTAGCCATCTAGGAGTATACGGACCCTCCTTAAGTCATCTGACCCACGTGCACCCCTTCCAGCCATCTAGGAGTATCAGTAGCACTTTTAGGTCATCCTTAAGCACGTGCGACAATCCTGGCCATCTAGACCCCCGTGGACCCTTCCTAGCCTTCTAGGAGTATACGGACCCTCCTTACGTCATCTGACCCCACGTGCACCCCTCCCAGCCATCTAGAGTAGCAGTAGCACTCTTTTAGATCATCCTAAAGGACGTGCGACAATCCAAGCCTTACGGACCCCCGTGGACCCCTCCTAGCCATCTAGGAGTATACGGACCCCCTTACGTCATCTGACCCACGTGCACCCCTCCTAGCCGTTTAGGAGTATCAGTAGCAATTTTAGGTCATCCTAAAGCACGTGTGACAATCCTAGCCATCTGGACCCCCGTGGACCCCCTCCTAGCCATCTAGGAGTAATACGGACCCCCCTTACGTCATCTGACCCACGCACCCCTCCCAGCCGTCTAGGAGTATCGTAGCACTTTTAGGTCATCCTAAAGCACGTGTGACAATCCTAGCCATCTGGACCCCCGTGGACCCCTCCTAGCCATCTAGGAGTATATGGACTCCTTTCGTCATCTGACCCACGTTCTCCCCTCTCAGCCATCTAGGAGTATCAGTAGCACTTTTAGGTCATCCTAAAGCACGTGCGACAATCCTAGCCATCTGGACCCCATGTGGACCCTTCCTAGCCATCTAGAAGCATACGGACCCCTTACGTCATTGACCCACGTGCACCCCTCTCAGCCATCTAGAGTATCAGAAGCACTTTTAGGTCATCCTAGAGCACGTGCGACAATCCTAGCCATTTGGACCTCCGTGGACCCTCCTAGCCATCAAGGAGTATACGGACCCTCCTTACGTCATCTGACCCAAGTGCAACCCCTTCCACCATCTAGGAGTATCAGTAGCACTTTTAGGTCATCCTAAAACACATGCGACAATCCAAGCCATAACGGACCCCCGTGGACCCCTCTGCAATCACGGAGTATACGACCCCCCTTAAGTCATCTCACCCACGTGCACCACTCCCAGCCATCTAGGAGTATCAATGGCACTTTTAGGTCATCCTAAAGCCGTGTGACAATCCTGGCCATCTGGACCCCCGTGACCCTCCCAGCCATCTGGACCCCCGTGGACCTCCTAGCCATCTGGACCCCCGTGGACCCCTCCTAGCCATCTAGGAGTACGGACCCTACTTACATAATCTGACCCACGTGCACCCCTCCCAGCCATCTAGGAGTGTCAGTAGCACTTTTAGGTCATCCTAAATCACGTGCGACTATCCTAGCCATCTGACCCCCGTGGTCCCCTCCTAGCCATCTAGGAGTTACGGACCCCCCTTACGTCATCTGACCCACGTGCACCCCTCAGCCGTATAGGAGTATCAGTAGCACTTTTAGGTCATCCTAAAGCACGTGCGACAATCCTAGCCATCTGTACCCCCGTGGACCCC
>CAMZMU010000075.1:50381530-50489236 GCA_947311845.1 Poa pratensis | reverse complement strand
ACACGTCAGTGTTTTATTAATTTCCCTCGCGCGCGCACTGTGTCGCTGACACTTAGGCCCCACCTGTCATAGATTTAAACATTATCCAGTGGAGGGAATTTTCGAATTTAAACTTCCCTGGAAAATTCAGTACTGGCATCAACTTTAAAATTCAATAACTTGAGATTTAGGAATCCAAATAAATCAAACTCAACTGTTCTGAAAAGCTTATGAAATTGTCCAACCAACCCAAGTGGTTTGAACTCATTTGGATAATTAATAAAAATACATTGTTAGAAATACTACAGAAGGTTTAAATTCTAAACTTGTTTGTTTCTGATACTCTGTTAGTCTAAATAATTCCAAACCAATTTTATTAGCTTAGTATATTGATCTACTAGCTTCCCTAATTTTGGTAGAATTAATTAGGCAGTATAGTTTGTTGACCCTAAATTAAACCCTTCTGCACTAAAACATTTAATTATGTTTGGTGGTTAATCCAAATTAGTTGAAACCAATTTTGTTAACCCACATATAGCTCTAGCTACTTACCTCTAAAAGGAAGTAATTTTTGGAGCAATAGAATTTAAATGCTAGCCAAAACTTCATTTTTGAGCTGCTGGATTCAAACAAATGTGTAGGGAGTTTAATAAATCCAATTGACCCAAATCCAATTGGGTTGTCTTGTACACATCAGTAGCTTTCTATAGAATTTTAGTTTGTATTTTTGTGACCAATAGAACTCAAGTTGTGGAATTATACTTGTTTAACAAGTTTCTGCCATAATTTAGAAGTAATTAGTTAGTGTTTAATTCAATTTATTTTGAAACCAAATGGTATGGTGTGATGTATGCAGTAGCTATTTGTGATGTTTATGATTGATATGTTGTGTTGATGGCTTGTGTAGTTTAGTAATTGGTTGCATTGTTTTGTCTGTTAAATTAGACGAGAATGCTATCGGATATATCGAGGAAGGAGAGTTCGTTGAGTCTGCTGATCAAGACCAAGACTACTTTGCCGAGCAAGGCAAGCTACTTTCTGAGCTTGCACCTAAATTCATATGCATCTACTTTGATCAAATGATTTACTCTCAAAGCAATGGTTTACAAAACCTTTTCAAAAAATAGTATTATTTTGCCACCCTATGTAGAAATATCAAATTATAGGATGGGAAACAATGTTGTTTATTCAAAACTCCTTTGAAAAATACTTGAGTGGTATGGAATGCCGAGATGTCGGTGTTGGAATGGAGACGTGGAAAATGGTGATGTTTATGAAAAATGCACAGTGTGTCCTTGTACTTACGTCAACCATCCGATACCCTGTGCGACCAAATCCACCACATATGAGAAGAGGCTTAGTCATATAATTTGCTCTTATTAGTACTGGATACCTCATCGACGGAGATGACTCCGTTATGCATGAGGGGATAGTATGTTGATCTACCCCTGACCCGGGTCCTCGCTCAAACTCTACGAAGAGATAAGGAGGAGGATTGAAGGTTCCACCATAAACCGCCGGACAAAACCTATGAGTCCTCACACTTAGATTCCGACGGGCTGGGTTAAGTGTGTTGGAAGTGTCATATGGGAATGATCCTATACTAGCATGAGCAAAGGACAGGCTAGGGTCGGCAGCTTACTTCGCATACACCCTGTATGGCGAGACGTGGCGGACACGATGAGTTGCCGAATGGAAGTGGGAAAAGCGTGCTACCTCTGCAGAGGGTTATAAAACTATTCGAATAGCCGAGTCCTCGGATATGGACAGTTGGGAGGCCCTACTTTGACCATGTGCAAGTTTTTGAAAAGATTTAAGTTTTAAAAGAAAAGGAAGTGGAGAATGTTCCATACACCTATACCAACGGATCGGTATGAGGTTGTTGGAAAATGTTGGACCATGACGGGCTATGGTCGGAAATGAAGGAGGAGTTTTTGGAGAAACTGGAGTAAAATGGTGATTTCGTTTCAAATAGTTCAAAAAGTCTTCTTATCTTCTTCAACAAAGATATAGATATGTTTTAAACAAAACTATTGCATATTCATGTTGGGGTAGTTTGCGAGTACATTCAAATGTACTCATATTGGTTTCGACCCTGGCTATTGACCTAGCCAGGCTACGAGGAGGAGCACTTCGCCGAGCAGGAGTATGGCGACTTCTACGCCAACTAAGGATCTCCACAAGTCGACTACCTGTTGGGATGTCTTCGTTAGAATGATGTCTACTACGCCGTAGCTTCCGCTGATATTTTGGTTTGGCCCATGAAGGCACCTATGTAAGAACTTGGTCTAAATGACCATTTATGTAAGACTTTTAAACTCGGTATTGTAATGGATGTAAACTTTGGTATTCAATTCGGGTTATGTGCAACGACAGACTGATCACGGGATCGTTGTGTTAAGCATAATCGGGTATTTCAGACAGCTAGTCCGGGGTCCCCACAGACTTGGTATCAGAGCCATCTCGACTTTAGGAAACCTTAGTTAGCATGGTCGTTTGTCAAGTGTTACAAAAAGATGAATTTCTAAAGAGAAAAGAATGAAGTATTTTTGAAAACTGCTTATCTCCAATCCTCTTACTTATGCAAAATTTTACTCCCATTAAATATTACATTTTCCTTTATATCCCTTAAATTTTGCACAACTCTCATTAAGCTTAAAAATTTGACTCACTTGTTGTCCTACTACATTTAAAATTTTGATATACCTGTCACCTAACTCAACTTAAAATTTTGTTAAAAATTGTAGATGGCACTCCAGTGGACGGAGTTCGTTCAGCTTGAGAAGGATAGCAAGCTGACGTTTGAGAGGGACTTGTTCGAGTTGACCAAGCTGTTAGGTCGCCCCGCTCCAGAGTTTGAGGGAGCTCAGATTGACGTTCACGGTGTCGGGAGGCTGAGGGTCTTCCGGGCCCTTTTTCGGGGTCTAAACGGCTTTTTTGGCGGCCGAGATTTACCGCGAGCGCTCTTGCGGCGCGTGCACGTATGTAAAATCCACCATATCGCAAAAATAAGAAGTCCCGAAAGCCTAACTTCGTGAGAGCTTTCCAACGAATCCTAAACCTCCTCGATCGGAGCTCGGTATCGTTCGTTTTGTCAGTCCGAACGACTTCGCTCCGTATTGACATTTCGTCTGCAGTTTGTTCCCCATTTCTTCTCAAGTGTGAGGCTAACACACTGTTCTGGACATCCAATAGGCGGGGCACATAGAACGTGGATAGGTGCCATGCTCAAATTTAAAAAAGAAATCGCTCCTTCTAATCTTCTGGGCCCTTTTTCGGTGTCTAAACGGCTTTTTTTGCAGCCGAGATTTACCGCGGGCGCTCTTGCGGCGCGTGCACGTATGTAAAATCCACCATATCGCAAAAATAAGAAGTCCCGAAAGCCTAACTTCGTGAGAGCTTTCCAACGAATCCTAAACCTCCTCGATCGGAGCTCGGTATTGTTGTTCTGTCAGCTCGAACGACTTTGCTCCGTATTGCCATTTCGTCTGCAGTTTGTTCCCCATTTCTTCTCAAGTGTGAGGCTAACACACTGTTGTGGACATCCAATAGGTGGGGCATGTAGACCGTGGACAGGTGCCACGCTCAAATTTAAAGAAGAAATCGCTCCTTCTAATCTTCCAGGCCCTTTTTCGGTGTCTAAACGGCTTTTTTTGCGGCCGAGATTTACCGCGAGCGCTCTTGCGGCGCGTGCACGTATGTAAAATCCACCATATCGCAAAAATAAGAAGTCCCGAAAGCTTAACTTCGTGAGAGCTTTCCAACGAATCCTAAACCTCCTCGACCGGAGCTCGGTATCGTTCGTTCTGTCAGTCCGAACGACTTCGCTCCGTATTGACATTTCTTCTGCAATTTGTTCCCCATTTCTTCTCAAGTGTGAGGCTAACACACTCTTCTGGACATCCAATAGGCGGGGCACGTAGAACGTGGATAGGTGCCATGCTCAAATTTAAAAGAAATCGCTCCTTCTAATCTTCTGGGCCCTTTTTCGGTGTCTAAACGGCTTTTTTTGCAGCCGAGATTTACCGCGGGCGCCCCTGCGGTGCGTGCACGTATGTAAAATCCACCATATCGCAAAAATAAGAAGTCCCGAAAGCCTAACTTCGTGAGAGCTTTCCAACGAATCCTAAACCTGCTCGATCGGAGCTCGGTATCGTTTGTTCTGTCAGTCCGAACGACTTCGCTCCGTATTGCCATTTCGTCTGCAGTTTGTTCTCCATTTCTTCTCAAGTGTGAGGCTAACACACTGTTGTGGACATCCAATAGGCGGGGCATGTAGACCGTGGACAGGTGCCACGCTCAAATTTAAAGAAGAAATCGCTCCTTCTAGTCTTCCGGGCCCTTTTTCGGTGTCTAAACGGCTTTTTTTGCGGCCGAGATTTACCGCGGGCGCTCTTGCGGCGCGTGCACGTATGTAAAATCCAACATATCGCAAAACTAAGAAGTCCCGAAAGCCTAACTTCGTGAGAGCTTTCCAACGAATCCTAAACCTCCTCGATCGGAGCTCGGTATCGTTCGTTCTGTCAGTCCGAACGACTTCGCTCCGTATTGACATTTCGAATGCAGTTTGTTCCCCATTTCTTCTCAAGTGTGAGGCTAACACACTGTTCTGGACATCCAATAGGCGGAGCACGTAGAACGTGGATAGGTGCCATGCTCAAATTTAAAAAAGAAATCGCTCCTTCTAATCTCTGGGCCCTTTTTCGGTGTCTAAACGGCTTTTTTTGCAGCCGAGATTTACCGCGGGGCCCTTGCGGCGCGTGCACGTATGTAAAATCCACCATATCGCAAAACTAAGAAGTCCCGAAAGCCTAACTTCGTGAGAGCTTTCCAACGAATCCTAAACCTGCTCGATCGGAGCTCGGTATCGTTTGTTCTGTCAGTCCGAACGACTTCGCTCCGTATTGCCATTTCGTCTGCAGTTTGTTCTCCATTTCTTCTCAAGTGTGAGGCTAACACACTGTTGTGGACATCCAATAGGCGGGGCATGTAGACCGTGGACAGGTGCCACGCTCAAATTTAAAGAAGAAATCGCTCCTTCTAATCTTCCGGGCCCTTTTTCGGTGTCTAAACGGCTTT
This sequence comes from Poa pratensis, assembly GCA_947311845.1. Lineage (NCBI taxonomy): Eukaryota > Viridiplantae > Streptophyta > Magnoliopsida > Poales > Poaceae > Poa > Poa pratensis. The sequence continues at coordinate 50,484,178 of CAMZMU010000075.1, read as the reverse complement.
TTTTGCGGCCGAGATTTACCGCGGGCGCTCTTGTGGTGCGTGCACGTATGTAAAATCCAACATATCGCAAAACTAAGAAGTCCCGAAAGCCTAACTTCGTGAGAGCTTTCCAACGAATCCTAAACCTCCTCGATCGGAGCTCGGTATCGTTCGTTCTGTCAGTCCGAACGACTTCGCTCCGTATTGACATTTCGAATGCAGTTTGTTCCCCATTTCTTCTCAAGTGTGAGGCTAACACACTGTTCTGGACATCCAATAGGCGGAGCACGTAGACGTGGATAGGTTCCATGCTCAAATTTAAAAAGAAATCGCTCCTTCTAATCTTCTAGGCCCTTTTTCGGTGTCTAAACGGCTTTTTTTGCAGCCGAGATTTCCGCGGGCACTCTTGCGGCGCTTGCATATATGTAAAATCCACCATATCGCAAAAATAAGAAGTCCCGAAAGCCTAACTTCGCGAGAGCTTTCCAACAAACCCTAAACCTCCTCGATCGGAGCTCGGTATCGTTTGTTTTGTCAGTCCGAACGACTTCGCTCGTATTGCCATTTTTCTGCAGTTTGTTCCCCATTTCTTCTCAAGTGTGAGGCTAACACACTGTTGTGGACATCCAATAGGCGGGGCACGTAGACCGTGGACAGGTGCCATGCTCAAATTTAAAGAAGAAATCGCTCCTTCTAATCTTCCGGGCCCTTTTTCGGGGTCTAAACGGCTTTTTTTGCGGCCGAGATTTACCGCGAGCGCTCTTGCGGCGCGTGCACGTATGTAAAATCCACCATATCGCAAAAATAAGAAGTCCCGATAGCCTAACTTCGTGAGAGCTTTCCAACGATTCCTAAACCTCCTCGATCGGAGCTCGGTATCGTTCGTTCTGTCAGTCCGAACGACTTCGCTCCGTATTGACATTTCGTCTGCAGTTTGTTCCCCATTTCTTCTCAAGTGTGAGGCTAACACACTGTTCTAGACATCCAATAGGCGGGGCACATAGAACGTGGATAGGTGCCATGCTCAAATTTAAAAAAGAAATCGCTCCTTCTAATCTTCTGGGCCCTTTTTCGGTGTCTAAACGGCTTTTTTTGCAGCCGAGATTTACCGCAGGCGTTCTTGCGGCGCGTGCACGTATGTAAAATCCACCATATCGCAAAAATAAGAAGTCCCGAAAGCCTAACTTCGTGAGAGCTTTCCAACGAATCCTAAACCTCCTCGATCGGAGCTCGGTATGTTTGTTCTGTCAGCTCGAACGACTTTGCTCCGTATTGCCATTTCGTCTGCAGTTTGTTCCCCATTTCTTCTCAAGTGTGAGGCTAACACACTGTTGTGGACATCCAATAGGTGGGGCATGTAGACCGTGGACAGGTGCCACGCTCAAATTTAAAGAAGAAATCGCTCCTTCTAATCTTCCGGGCCCTTTTTCGGTGTCTAAACGGCTTTTTTTGCGGCCGAGATTTACCGCGGCGCTCTTGCGGCGCGTGCACGTATGTAAAATCCACCATATCGCAAAAATAAGAAGTCCCGAAAGCCTAACTTCGTGAGAGCTTTCCAACGAATCCTAAACCTCCTCGATCGGAGCTCGGTATCGTTTGTTCTGTCAGTCCGAACGACTTCGCTCCGTATTGACATTTCTTCTGCAATTTGTTCCCCATTTCTTCTCAAGTGTGAGGCTAACACACTCTTCTGGACATCCAATAGGCGGGGCACGTAGAACGTGGATAGGTGCCATGCTCAAATTTAAAAAGAAATCGCTCCTTCTAATCTTCTGGGCCCTTTTTCGGTGTCTAAACGGCTTTTTTTGCAGCCGAGATTTACCGCGGGCGCCCTTGCGGCGCGTGCACGTATGTAAAATCCACCATATCGCAAAATAAGAAGTCCAAAGCCTAAATTCGTAAGAGCTTTCCAACGAATCCTAAACCTGCTCGATCGGAGCTCGGTATCGTTCGTTCTGTCAGTCCGAACGACTTCGCTCCGTATTGCCATTTCGAATGCAGTTTGTTCCCCATTTCTTCTCAAGTGTGAGGCTAACACACTGTTGTGGACATCCAATAGGCGGGGCACGTAGACCGTGGATAGGTGCCCCGCTCAAATTTAAAGAAGAAATCGCTCCTTCTAATCTTCCGGGCCCTTTTTCGGTGTCTAAACGGCTTTTTTTGCGGCCGAGATTTACCGCAAGCGCTCTTGCGGCGCGTGCACGTATGTAAAATCCAACATATCGCAAAACTAAGAAGTCCCGAAAGCCTAACTTCGTGAGAGCTTTCCAACGAATCCTAAACCTCCTCGATCGGAGCTCGGTATCGTTCGTTCTGTCAGTCCGAACGACTTCGCTCCGTATTGCCATTTCGAATGCAGTTTGTTCCCATTTCTTCTCAAGTGTGAGGCTAACACACTGTTCTGGACATCCAATAGGGGGGCACGTAGACCGTGGATAGGTGCCACGCTCAAATTTAAAAAGAAATCGCTCCTTCTAATCTTCCGGGCCCTTTTTCGGTGTCTAAACGGCTTTTTTTGCGGCCGAGATTTACCGCGGGCGCTCTTGCGGCGCGTGCACGTATGGAAAATCCAACATATCGCAAAACTAAGAAGTCCCGAAAGCCTAACTTCGTGAGAGCTTTCCAACGAATCCTAAACCTCCTCGATCGGAGCTCGTATCGTTCGTTCTGTCAGTCCGAACGACTTCGCTCCGTATTGACATTTCGTCAGTTTGTTCCCCATTTCTTCTCAAGTGTGAGGCTAACACACTGTTCTGGACATCCAATAGGCGGGGCACGTAGAACGTGGATAGGTGCCATGCTCAAATTTAAAAAGAAATCGCTGCTTCTAATCTTCTGGGCCCTTTTTCGGTGTCTAAACGGCTTTTTTTGCAGCCGAGATTTACCGCGGGCGCTCTTGCGGCGCGTGCATGTATGCAAAATCCACCATATCGCAAAAATAAGAAGTCCCGAAAGCCTAACTTCGTGAGAGCTTTCCAACGAATCCTAAACCTCCTCGATCGGAGCTCGGTATCGTTCGCTCTGTCAGTCCGAACGACTTCGCTCCGTATTGCCATTTCGTCTGCAGTTTGTTCCCCATTTCTTCTCAAGTGTGAGGCTAACACACTGCTGTGGACATCCATTAGGCGGGGCACGTTGACCGTGGACAGGTGCCACGCTCAAATTTAAAGAAGAAATCGCTCCTTCTAATCTTCCGGGCCCTTTTTCGGTGTCTAAACGGCTTTTTTTGCGGCCGAGATTTACCGCGGGCGCTCTTGCGGCGCGTGCACGTTTGTAAAATCCAACATATCGCAAAACTAAGAAGTCCCGAAAGCCTAACTTCGTGAGCTTTCCAAGAATCCTAAACTCCTTGATCGGAGCTCGGTATCGTTGTTCTGTCAGTTCGAACGACTTCGCTCCGTATTGCCATTTCGTCTGCAGTTTGTTCCCCATTTCTTCTCAAGTGTGAGGCTAACACACTGTTGTGGACATCTAAACCTCCTCGATTGGAGCTCGGTATCGTTCGTTCTGTCAGTCCGAACGACTTCGCTCCGTATTGCCATTTCGAATGCAGTTTGTTCCCCATTTCTTCTCAAGGGTGAGGCTAACACACTGTTCTGGACATCCAATAGGTGGGGCACGTAGACCGTGGATAGGTGCCACGCTCAAATTTAAAAAGAAATCGCTCCTTCTAATCTTCGGCCCTTTTTCGGTGTCTAAACCGCTTTTTTTGCGGCCGAGATTTACCGCGGGCGCTCTTGCGGCGCGTGCACGTATGTAAAATCCAACATATCGCAAAACTAAGAAGTCCCGAAAGCCTAACTTCGTGAGAGCTTTCCAACGAATCCTAAACCTCCTCGATCGGAGCTCGGTATCGTTCGTTCTGTCAGTCCGAACGACTTCGCTCCGTATTGACATTCGTCTGCAGTTTGTTTCCCCATTTCTTCTCAAGTGTGAGGCTAACACACTGTTCTGGACATCCAATAGGCGGGGCACGTAGACGTGGAAGGTGCCACGCTCAAATTTAAAAAGAAATCGCTCCTTCTAATCTTCCGGGCCCTTTTTCGGTGTCTAAACGGCTTTTTTTGCGGCCGAGATTTACCGCGGGCGCTCTTGCGGCGCGTGCACGTATGTAAAATCCACCATATCGCAAAAATAAGAAGTCCCGAAAGCCTAACTTCGTGAGAGCTTTCCAACGAATCCTAAACCTCCTCGATCGGAGCTCGGTATCGTTCGTTCTGTCAGTCCGAACGACTTCGCTCCGTATTGCCATTTCGAATGCAGTTTGTTCCCCATTTCTTCTCAAGTGTGAGGCTAACACACTGTTCTGGACATCCAATAGGCGGAGCACGTAGACCGTGGACAGGTGCCACGCTCAAATTTAAAGAAGAAATCGCTCCTTCTAATCTTCCGGGCCCTTTTTCGGTGTCTAAACGGCTTTTTTTGCGGCCGAGATTTACCGCGGGCGCTCTTGCGGCGCGTGCACGTATGTAAAATCCACCATATCGCAAAACTAAGAAGTCCCGAAAGCCTAACTTCGTGAGAGCTTTCCAACGAATCCTAAACCTCCTCGATCGGAGCTCGGTATCGTTCGTTCTGTCAGTCCGAACGACTTCGCTCCGTATTGACATTTCGTCTGCAGTTTGTTCCCCATTTCTTCTCAAGTGTGAGGCTAACACACTGTTCTGGACATCCAATAGGCGGGGCACGTAGACCGTGGTGGAGGTGCCACGCTCAAATTTAAAAAGAAATCGCTCCTTCTAATCTTCCGGGCCCTTTTTCGGTGTCTAAACGGCTTTTTTTGCGGCCGAGATTTACCGCGGGCGCTCTTGCGGCGCGTGCACGTATGTAAAATCCACCATATCGCAAAAATAAGAAGTCCCGAAAGCCTAACTTCGTGAGAGCTTTCCAACGAATCCTAAACCTCCTCGATCGGAGCTCGGTATCGTTCGTTCTGTCAGTCCGAACGACTTCGCTCCGTATTGCCATTTCGAATGCAGTTTGTTCCCCATTTCTTCTCAAGTGTGAGGCTAACACACTGTTCTGGACATCCATTAGGCGGGGCACGTAGACCGTGGACAGGTGCCACGCTCAAATTTAAAGAAGAAATCGCTCCTTCTAATCTTCCGGGCCCTTTTTCGGTGTCTAAACGGCTTTTTTTGCGGCCGAGATTTACCGCGGGCGCTCTTGCGGCGCGTGCACGTATGTAAAATCCACCATATCGCAAAACTAAGAAGTCCCGAAAGCCTAACTTCGTGAGAGCTTTCCAACGAATCCTAAACCTCCTCGATCGGAGCTCGGTATCGTTCGTTCTGTCAGTCCGAACGACTTCGCTCCGTATTGACATTTCGAATGCAGTTTGTTCCCCATTTCTTCTCAAGTGTGAGGCTAACACACTGTTCTGGACATCCATTAGGCGGGGCACGTAGACCGTGGACAGGTGCCACGCTCAAATTTAAAGAAGAAATCGCTCCTTCTAATCTTCGGGCCCTTTTTCGGTGTCTAAACGGCTTTTTTTGCGGCCGAGATTTACCGCGGGCGCTCTTGCGGCGCGTGCACGTATGTAAAATCCACCATATCGCAAAACTAAGAAGTCCCGAAAGCCTAACTTCGTGAGAGCTTTCCAACGAATCCTAAACCTCCTCGATCGGAGCTCGGTATCGTTCGTTCTGTCAGTCCGAACGACTTCGCTCCGTATTGACATTTCGAATGCAGTTTGTTCCCCATTTCTTCTCAAGTGTGAGGCTAACACACTGTTCTGGACATCCATTAGGCGGGGCACGTAGACCGTGGACAGGTGCCACGCTCAAATTTAAAGAAGAAATCGCTCCTTCTAATCTTCCGGGCCCTTTTTCGGTGTCTAAACGGCTTTTTTTGCGGCCGAGATTTACCGCGGGCGCTCTTGCGGCGCGTGCACGTATGTAAAATCCACCATATCGCAAAACTAAGAAGTCCCGAAAGCCTAACTTCGTGAGAGCTTTCCAACGAATCCTAAACCTCCTCGATCGGAGCTCGGTATCGTTCGTTCTGTCAGTCCGAACGACTTCGCTCCGTATTGACATTTCGAATGCAGTTTGTTCCCATTTCTTCTCAAGTGTGAGGCTAACACACTGTTCTGGACATCCATTAGGCGGGGCACGTAGACCGTGGACAGGTGCCACGCTCAAATTTTAAGAAGAAATCGCTCCTTCTAATCTTCCGGGCCCTTTTTCGGTGTCTAAACGGCTTTTTTTGCGGCCGAGATTTACCGCGGGCGCTCTTGCGGCGCGTGCACGTATGTAAAATCCACCATATCGCAAAACTAAGAAGTCCCGAAAGCCTAACTTCGTGAGAGCTTTCCAACGAATCCTAAACCTCCTCGATCGGAGCTCGGTATCGTTCGTTCTGTCAGTCCGAACGACTTCGCTCCGTATTGACATTTCGAATGCAGTTTGTTCCCCATTTCTTCTCAAGTGTGAGGCTAACACACTGTTCTGGACATCCAATAGGCGGGGCACGTAGACCGTGGACAGGTGCCACGCTCAAATTTAAAGAAGAAATCGCTCCTTCTAATCTTCCGGGCCCTTTTTCGGTGTCTAAACGGCTTTTTTTGCGGCCGAGATTTACCGCGGGCGCTCTTGCGGCGCGTGCACGTATGTAAAATCCACCATATCGCAAAACTAAGAAGTCCCGAAAGCCTAACTTCGTGAGAGCTTTCCAACGAATCCTAAACCTCCTCGATCGGAGCTCGGTATCGTTCGTTCTGTCAGTCCGAACGACTTCGCTCCGTATTGACATTTCGAATGCAGTTTGTTCCCCATTTCTTCTCAAGTGTGAGGCTAACACACTGTTCTGGACATCCATTAGGCGGGGCACGTAGACCGTGGACAGGTGCCACGCTCAAATTTAAAGAAGAAATCGCTCCTTCTAATCTTCCGGGCCCTTTTTCGGTGTCTAAACGGCTTTTTTTGCGGCCGAGATTTACCGCGGGCGCTCTTGCGGCGCGTGCACGTATGTAAAATCCACCATATCGCAAAACTAAGAAGTCCCGAAAGCCTAACTTCGTGAGAGCTTTCCAACGAATCCTAAACCTCCTCGATCGGAGCTCGGTATCGTTCGTTCTGTCAGTCCGAACGACTTCGCTCCGTATTGACATTTCGAATGCAGTTTGTTCCCCATTTCTTCTCAAGTGTGAGGCTAACACACTGTTCTGGACATCCATTAGGCGGGGCACGTAGACCGTGGACAGGTGCCACGCTCAAATTTAAAGAAGAAATCGCTCCTTCTAATCTTCCGGGCCCTTTTTCGGTGTCTAAACGGCTTTTTTTGCGGCCGACATTTACCGCGGGCGCTCTTGCGGCGCGTGCACGTATGTAAAATCCACCATATCGCAAAACTAAGAAGTCCCGAAAGCCTAACTTCGTGAGAGCTTTCCAACGAATCCTAAACCTCCTCGATCGGAGCTCGGTATCGTTCGTTCTGTCAGTCCGAACGACTTCGCTCCGTATTGACATTTCGAATGCAGTTTGTTCCCCATTTCTTCTCAAGTGTGAGGCTAACACACTGTTCTGGACATCCATTAGGCGGGGCACGTAGACCGTGGACAGGTGCCACGCTCAAATTTAAAGAAGAAATCGCTCCTTCTAATCTTCCGGGCCTTTTTCGGTGTCTAAACGGCTTTTTTTGCGGCCGAGATTTACCGCGGGCGCTCTTGCGGCGCGTGCACGTATGTAAAATCCACCATATCGCAAAACTAAGAAGTCCCGAAAGCCTAACTTCGTGAGAGCTTTCCAACGAATCCTAAACCTCCTCGATCGGAGCTCGGTATCGTTCGTTCTGTCAGTCCGAACGACTTCGCTCCGTATTGACATTTCGAATGCAGTTTGTTCCCCATTTCTTCTCAAGTGTGAGGCTAACACACTGTTCTGGACATCCATTAGGCGGGGCACGTAGACCGTGGACAGGTGCCACGCTCAAATTTAAAGAAGAAATCGCTCCTTCTAATCTTCCGGGCCCTTTTTCGGTGTCTAAACGGCTTTTTTTGCGGCCGAGATTTACCGCGGGCGCTCTTGCGGCGCGTGCACGTATGTAAAATCCACCATATCGCAAAACTAAGAAGTCCCGAAAGCCTAACTTCGTGAGAGCTTTCCAACGAATCCTAAACCTCCTCGATCGGAGCTCGGTATCGTTCGTTCTGTCAGTCCGAACGACTTCGCTCCGTATTGACATTTCGAATGCAGTTTGTTCCCCATTTCTTCTCAAGTGTGAGGCTAACACACTGTTCTGGACATCCAATAGGCGGGGCACGTAGACCGTGGACAGGTGCCACGCTCAAATTTAAAGAAGAAATCGCTCCTTCTAATCTTCCGGGCCCTTTTTCGGTGTCTAAACGGCTTTTTTTGCGGCCGAGATTTACCGCGGGCGCTCTTGCGGCGCGTGCACGTATGTAAAATCCACCATATCGCAAAACTAAGAAGTCCCGAAAGCCTAACTTCGTGAGAGCTTTCCAACGAATCCTAAACCTCCTCGATCGGAGCTCGGTATCGTTCGTTCTGTCAGTCCGAACGACTTCGCTCCGTATTGACATTTCGAATGCAGTTTGTTCCCCATTTCTTCTCAAGTGTGAGGCTAACACACTGTTCTGGACATCCATTAGGCGGGGCACGTAGACCGTGGACAGGTGCCACGCTCAAATTTAAAGAAGAAATCGCTCCTTCTAATCTTCCGGGCCCTTTTTCGGTGTCTAAACGGCTTTTTTTGCGGCCGAGATTTACCGCGGGCGCTCTTGCGGCGCGTGCACGTATGTAAAATCCACCATATCGCAAAACTAAGAAGTCCCGAAAGCCTAACTTCGTGAGAGCTTTCCAACGAATCCTAAACCTCCTCGATCGGAGCTCGGTATCGTTCGTTCTGTCAGTCCGAACGACTTCGCTCCGTATTGACATTTCGAATGCAGTTTGTTCCCCATTTCTTCTCAAGTGTGAGGCTAACACACTGTTCTGGACATCCATTAGGCGGGGCACGTAGACCGTGGACAGGTGCCACGCTCAAATTTAAAGAAGAAATCGCTCCTTCTAATCTTCCGGGCCCTTTTTCGGTGTCTAAACGGCTTTTTTTGCGGCCGAGATTTACCGCGGGCGCTCTTGCGGCGCGTGCACGTATGTAAAATCCACCATATCGCAAAACTAAGAAGTCCCGAAAGCCTAACTTCGTGAGAGCTTTCCAACGAATCCTAAACCTCCTCGATCGGAGCTCGGTATCGTTCGTTCTGTCAGTCCGAACGACTTCGCTCCGTATTGACATTTCGAATGCAGTTTGTTCCCCATTTCTTCTCAAGTGTGAGGCTAACACACTGTTCTGGACATCCATTAGGCGGGGCACGTAGACCGTGGACAGGTGCCACGCTCAAATTTAAAGAAGAAATCGCTCCTTCTAATCTTCCGGGCCTTTTTCGGTGTCTAAACGGCTTTTTTTGCGGCCGAGATTTACCGCGGGCGCTCTTGCGGCGCGTGCACGTATGTAAAATCCACCATATCGCAAAACTAAGAAGTCCGAAAGCCTAACTTCGTGAGAGCTTTCCAACGAATCCTAAACCTCCTCGATCGGAGCTCGGTATCGTTCGTTCTGTCAGTCCGAACGACTTCGCTCCGTATTGACATTTCGAATGCAGTTTGTTCCCCATTTCTTCTCAAGTGTGAGGCTAACACACTGTTCTGGACATCCATTAGGCGGGGCACGTAGACCGTGGACAGGTGCCACGCTCAAATTTAAAGAAGAAATCGCTCCTTCTAATCTTCCGGGCCCTTTTTCGGTGTCTAAACGGCTTTTTTTGCGGCCGAGATTTACCGCGGGCGCTCTTGCGGCGCGTGCACGTATGTAAAATCCACCATATCGCAAAACTAAGAAGTCCCGAAAGCCTAACTTCGTGAGAGCTTTCCAACGAATCCTAAACCTCCTCGATCGGAGCTCGGTATCGTTCGTTCTGTCAGTCCGAACGACTTCGCTCCGTATTGACATTTCGAATGCAGTTTGTTCCCCATTTCTTCTCAAGTGTGAGGCTAACACACTGTTCTGGACATCCATAGGCGGGGCACGTAGACCGTGGACAGGTGCCACGCTCAAATTTAAAGAAGAAATCGCTCCTTCTAATCTTCCGGGCCGTTTTTCGGTGTCTAAACGGCTTTTTTTGCGGCCGAGATTTACCGCGGGCGCTCTTGCGGCGCGTGCACGTATGTAAAATCCACCATATCGCAAAACTAAGAAGTCCCGAAAGCCTAACTTCGTGAGAGCTTTCCAACGAATCCTAAACCTCCTCGATCGGAGCTCGGTATCGTTCGTTCTGTCAGTCCGAACGACTTCGCTCCGTATTGACATTTCGAATGCAGTTTGTTCCCCATTTCTTCTCAAGTGTGAGGCTAACACACTGTTCTGGACATCCATTAGGCGGGGCACGTAGACCGTGGACAGGTGCCACGCTCAAATTTAAAGAAGAAATCGCTCCTTCTAATCTTCCGGGCCGTTTTTCGGTGTCTAAACGGCTTTTTTTGCGGCCGAGATTTACCGCGGGCGCTCTTGCGGCGCGTGCACGTATGTAAAATCCACCATATCGCAAAACTAAGAAGTCCCGAAAGCCTAACTTCGTGAGAGCTTTCCAACGAATCCTAAACCTCCTCGATCGGAGCTCGGTATCGTTCGTTCTGTCAGTCCGAACGACTTCGCTCCGTATTGACATTTCGAATGCAGTTTGTTCCCCATTTCTTCTCAAGTGTGAGGCTAACACACTGTTCTGGACATCCATTAGGCGGGGCACGTAGACCGTGGACAGGTGCCACGCTCAAATTTAAAGAAGAAATCGCTCCTTCTAATCTTCCGGGCCCTTTTTCGGTGTCTAAACGGCTTTTTTTGCGGCCGAGATTTACCGCGGGCGCTCTTGCGGCGCGTGCACGTATGTAAAATCCACCATATCGCAAAACTAAGAAGTCCCGAAAGCCTAACTTCGTGAGAGCTTTCCAACGAATCCTAAACCTCCTCGATCGGAGCTCGGTATCGTTCGTTCTGTCAGTCCGAACGACTTCGCTCCGTATTGACATTTCGAATGCAGTTTGTTCCCCATTTCTTCTCAAGTGTGAGGCTAACACACTGTTCTGGACATCCATTAGGCGGGGCACGTAGACCGTGGACAGGTGCCACGCTCAAATTTAAAGAAGAAATCGCTCCTTCTAATCTTCCGGGCCTTTTTCGGTGTCTAAACGGCTTTTTTTGCGGCCGACATTTACCGCGGGCGCTCTTGCGGCGCGTGCACGTATGTAAAATCCACCATATCGCAAAACTAAGAAGTCCCGAAAGCCTAACTTCGTGAGAGCTTTCCAACGAATCCTAAACCTCCTCGATCGGAGCTCGGTATCGTTCGTTCTGTCAGTCCGAACGACTTCGCTCCGTATTGACATTTCGAATGCAGTTTGTTCCCCATTTCTTCTCAAGTGTGAGGCTAACACACTGTTCTGGACATCCATTAGGCGGGGCACGTAGACCGTGGACAGGTGCCACGCTCAAATTTAAAGAAGAAATCGCTCCTTCTAATCTTCCGGGCCCTTTTTCGGTGTCTAAACGGCTTTTTTTGCGGCCGACATTTACCGCGGGCGCTCTTGCGGCGCGTGCACGTATGTAAAATCCACCATATCGCAAAACTAAGAAGTCCCGAAAGCCTAACTTCGTGAGAGCTTTCCAACGAATCCTAAACCTCCTCGATCGGAGCTCGGTATCGTTCGTTCTGTCAGTCCGAACGACTTCGCTCCGTATTGACATTTCGAATGCAGTTTGTTCCCCATTTCTTCTCAAGTGTGAGGCTAACACACTGTTCTGGACATCCATTAGGCGGGGCACGTAGACCGTGGACAGGTGCCACGCTCAAATTTAAAGAAGAAATCGCTCCTTCTAATCTTCCGGGCCTTTTTCGGTGTCTAAACGGCTTTTTTTGCGGCCGAGATTTACCGCGGGCGCTCTTGCGGCGCGTGCACGTATGTAAAATCCACCATATCGCAAAACTAAGAAGTCCCGAAAGCCTAACTTCGTGAGAGCTTTCCAACGAATCCTAAACCTCCTCGATCGGAGCTCGGTATCGTTCGTTCTGTCAGTCCGAACGACTTCGCTCCGTATTGACATTTCGAATGCAGTTTGTTCCCCATTTCTTCTCAAGTGTGAGGCTAACACACTGTTCTGGACATCCATTAGGCGGGGCACGTAGACCGTGGACAGGTGCCACGCTCAAATTTAAAGAAGAAATCGCTCCTTCTAATCTTCCGGGCCCTTTTTCGGTGTCTAAACGGCTTTTTTTGCGGCCGAGATTTACCGCGGGCGCTCTTGCGGCGCGTGCACGTATGTAAAATCCACCATATCGCAAAACTAAGAAGTCCCGAAAGCCTAACTTCGTGAGAGCTTTCCAACGAATCCTAAACCTCCTCGATCGGAGCTCGGTATCGTTCGTTCTGTCAGTCCGAACGACTTCGCTCCGTATTGACATTTCGAATGCAGTTTGTTCCCCATTTCTTCTCAAGTGTGAGGCTAACACACTGTTCTGGACATCCAATAGGCGGGGCACGTAGACCGTGGACAGGTGCCACGCTCAAATTTAAAGAAGAAATCGCTCCTTCTAATCTTCCGGGCCTTTTTCGGTGTCTAAACGGCTTTTTTTGCGGCCGACATTTACCGCGGGCGCTCTTGCGGCGCGTGCACGTATGTAAAATCCACCATATCGCAAAACTAAGAAGTCCCGAAAGCCTAACTTCGTGAGAGCTTTCCAACGAATCCTAAACCTCCTCGATCGGAGCTCGGTATCGTTCGTTCTGTCAGTCCGAACGACTTCGCTCCGTATTGACATTTCGAATGCAGTTTGTTCCCCATTTCTTCTCAAGTGTGAGGCTAACACACTGTTCTGGACATCCATTAGGCGGGGCACGTAGACCGTGGACAGGTGCCACGCTCAAATTTAAAGAAGAAATCGCTCCTTCTAATCTTCCGGGCCCTTTTTCGGTGTCTAAACGGCTTTTTTTGCGGCCGAGATTTACCGCGGGCGCTCTTGCGGCGCGTGCACGTATGTAAAATCCACCATATCGCAAAACTAAGAAGTCCCGAAAGCCTAACTTCGTGAGAGCTTTCCAACGAATCCTAAACCTCCTCGATCGGAGCTCGGTATCGTTCGTTCTGTCAGTCCGAACGACTTCGCTCCGTATTGACATTTCGAATGCAGTTTGTTCCCCATTTCTTCTCAAGTGTGAGGCTAACACACTGTTCTGGACATCCATTAGGCGGGGCACGTAGACCGTGGACAGGTGCCACGCTCAAATTTAAAGAAGAAATCGCTCCTTCTAATCTTCCGGGCCCTTTTTCGGTGTCTAAACGGCTTTTTTTGCGGCCGAGATTTACCGCGGGCGCTCTTGCGGCGCGTGCACGTATGTAAAATCCACCATATCGCAAAACTAAGAAGTCCCGAAAGCCTAACTTCGTGAGAGCTTTCCAACGAATCCTAAACCTCCTCGATCGGAGCTCGGTATCGTTCGTTCTGTCAGTCCGAACGACTTCGCTCCGTATTGACATTTCGAATGCAGTTTGTTCCCCATTTCTTCTCAAGTGTGAGGCTAACACACTGTTCTGGACATCCATTAGGCGGGGCACGTAGACCGTGGACAGGTGCCACGCTCAAATTTAAAGAAGAAATCGCTCCTTCTAATCTTCCGGGCCTTTTTCGGTGTCTAAACGGCTTTTTTTGCGGCCGAGATTTACCGCGGGCGCTCTTGCGGCGCGTGCACGTATGTAAAATCCACCATATCGCAAAACTAAGAAGTCCCGAAAGCCTAACTTCGTGAGAGCTTTCCAACGAATCCTAAACCTCCTCGATCGGAGCTCGGTATCGTTCGTTCTGTCAGTCCGAACGACTTCGCTCCGTATTGACATTTCGAATGCAGTTTGTTCCCCATTTCTTCTCAAGTGTGAGGCTAGCACACTGTTCTGGACATCCAATAGGCGGGGCACGTAGACCGTGGACAGGTGCCACGCTCAAATTTAAAGAAGAAATCGCTCCTTCTAATCTTCCGGGCCCTTTTTCGGTGTCTAAACGGCTTTTTTTGCGGCCGAGATTTACCGCGGGCGCTCTTGCGGCGCGTGCACGTATGTAAAATCCACCATATCGCAAAACTAAGAAGTCCCGAAAGCCTAACTTCGTGAGAGCTTTCCAACGAATCCTAAACCTCCTCGATCGGAGCTCGGTATCGTTCGTTCTGTCAGTCCGAACGACTTCGCTCCGTATTGACATTTCGAATGCAGTTTGTTCCCCATTTCTTCTCAAGTGTGAGGCTAACACACTGTTCTGGACATCCATTAGGCGGGGCACGTAGACCGTGGACAGGTGCCACGCTCAAATTTAAAGAAGAAATCGCTCCTTCTAATCTTCCGGGCCGTTTTTCGGTGTCTAAACGGCTTTTTTTGCGGCCGACATTTACCGCGGGCGCTCTTGCGGCGCGTGCACGTATGTAAAATCCACCATATCGCAAAACTAAGAAGTCCCGAAAGCCTAACTTCGTGAGAGCTTTCCAACGAATCCTAAACCTCCTCGATCGGAGCTCGGTATCGTTCGTTCTGTCAGTCCGAACGACTTCGCTCCGTATTGACATTTCGAATGCAGTTTGTTCCCCATTTCTTCTCAAGTGTGAGGCTAACACACTGTTCTGGACATCCATTAGGCGGGGCACGTAGACCGTGGACAGGTGCCACGCTCAAATTTAAAGAAGAAATCGCTCCTTCTAATCTTCCGGGCCCTTTTTCGGTGTCTAAACGGCTTTTTTTGCGGCCGAGATTTACCGCGGGCGCTCTTGCGGCGCGTGCACGTATGTAAAATCCACCATATCGCAAAACTAAGAAGTCCCGAAAGCCTAACTTCGTGAGAGCTTTCCAACGAATCCTAAACCTCCTCGATCGGAGCTCGGTATCGTTCGTTCTGTCAGTCCGAACGACTTCGCCGTATTGACATTTCGAATGCAGTTTGTTCCCCATTTCTTCTCAAGTGTGAGGCTAACACACTGTTCTGGACATCCATTAGGCGGGGCACGTAGACCGTGGACAGGTGCCACGCTCAAATTTAAAGAAGAAATCGCTCCTTCTAATCTTCCGGGCCCTTTTTCGGTGTCTAAACGGCTTTTTTTGCGGCCGACATTTACCGCGGGCGCTCTTGCGGCGCGTGCACGTATGTAAAATCCACCATATCGCAAAACTAAGAAGTCCCGAAAGCCTAACTTCGTGAGAGCTTTCCAACGAATCCTAAACCTCCTCGATCGGAGCTCGGTATCGTTCGTTCTGTCAGTCCGAACGACTTCGCTCCGTATTGACATTTCGAATGCAGTTTGTTCCCCATTTCTTCTCAAGTGTGAGGCTAACACACTGTTCTGGACATCCATTAGGCGGGGCACGTAGACCGTGGACAGGTGCCACGCTCAAATTTAAAGAAGAAATCGCTCCTTCTAATCTTCCGGGCCGTTTTTCGGTGTCTAAACGGCTTTTTTTGCGGCCGACATTTACCGCGGGCGCTCTTGCGGCGCGTGCACGTATGTAAAATCCACCATATCGCAAAACTAAGAAGTCCCGAAAGCCTAACTTCGTGAGAGCTTTCCAACGAATCCTAAACCTCCTCGATCGGAGCTCGGTATCGTTCGTTCTGTCAGTCCGAACGACTTCGCTCCGTATTGACATTTCGAATGCAGTTTGTTCCCCATTTCTTCTCAAGTGTGAGGCTAGCACACTGTTCTGGACATCCAATAGGCGGGGCACGTAGACCGTGGACAGGTGCCACGCTCAAATTTAAAGAAGAAATCGCTCCTTCTAATCTTCCGGGCCTTTTTCGGTGTCTAAACGGCTTTTTTTGCGGCCGACATTTACCGCGGGCGCTCTTGCGGCGCGTGCACGTATGTAAAATCCACCATATCGCAAAACTAAGAAGTCCCGAAAGCTAACTTCGTGAGAGCTTTCCAACGAATCCTAAACCTCCTCGATCGGAGCTCGGTATCGTTCGTTCTGTCAGTCCGAACGACTTCGCTCCGTATTGACATTTCGAATGCAGTTTGTTCCCCATTTCTTCTCAAGTGTGAGGCTAACACACTGTTCTGGACATCCATTAGGCGGGGCACGTAGACCGTGGACAGGTGCCACGCTCAAATTTAAAGAAGAAATCGCTCCTTCTAATCTTCCGGGCCCTTTTTCGGTGTCTAAACGGCTTTTTTTGCGGCCGACATTTACCGCGGGCGCTCTTGCGGCGCGTGCACGTATGTAAAATCCACCATATCGCAAAACTAAGAAGTCCCGAAAGCCTAACTTCGTGAGAGCTTTCCAACGAATCCTAAACCTCCTCGATCGGAGCTCGGTATCGTTCGTTCTGTCAGTCCGAACGACTTCGCTCCGTATTGACATTTCGAATGCAGTTTGTTCCCCATTTCTTCTCAAGTGTGAGGCTAACACACTGTTCTGGACATCCATTAGGCGGGGCACGTAGACCGTGGACAGGTGCCACGCTCAAATTTAAAGAAGAAATCGCTCCTTCTAATCTTCCGGGCCCTTTTTCGGTGTCTAAACGGCTTTTTTTGCGGCCGAGATTTACCGCGGGCGCTCTTGCGGCGCGTGCACGTATGTAAAATCCACCATATCGCAAAACTAAGAAGTCCCGAAAGCCTAACTTCGTGAGAGCTTTCCAACGAATCCTAAACCTCCTCGATCGGAGCTCGGTATCGTTCGTTCTGTCAGTCCGAACGACTTCGCTCCGTATTGACATTTCGAATGCAGTTTGTTCCCCATTTCTTCTCAAGTGTGAGGCTAACACACTGTTCTGGACATCCATTAGGCGGGGCACGTAGACCGTGGACAGGTGCCACGCTCAAATTTAAAGAAGAAATCGCTCCTTCTAATCTTCCGGGCCCTTTTTCGGTGTCTAAACGGCTTTTTTTGCGGCCGACATTTACCGCGGGCGCTCTTGCGGCGC
The DNA here is from genome assembly GCA_947311845.1 of Poa pratensis. NCBI lineage: Eukaryota > Viridiplantae > Streptophyta > Magnoliopsida > Poales > Poaceae > Poa > Poa pratensis. Next base: position 50,467,224 of record CAMZMU010000075.1, on the reverse strand, counting down.
GTGCACGTATGTAAAATCCACCATATCGCAAAACTAAGAAGTCCCGAAAGCCTAACTTCGTGAGAGCTTTCCAACGAATCCTAAACCTCCTCGATCGGAGCTCGGTATCGTTCGTTCTGTCAGTCCGAACGACTTCGCTCGTATTGACATTTCGAATGCAGTTTGTTCCCCATTTCTTCTCAAGTGTGAGGCTAACACACTGTTCTGGACATCCATTAGGCGGGGCACGTAGACCGTGGACAGGTGCCACGCTCAAATTTAAAGAAGAAATCGCTCCTTCTAATCTTCCGGGCCCTTTTTCGGTGTCTAAACGGCTTTTTTTGCGGCCGACATTTACCGCGGGCGCTCTTGCGGCGCGTGCACGTATGTAAAATCCACCATATCGCAAAACTAAGAAGTCCCGAAAGCTAACTTCGTGAGAGCTTTCCAACGAATCCTAAACCTCCTCGATCGGAGCTCGGTATCGTTCGTTCTGTCAGTCCGAACGACTTCGCTCCGTATTGACATTTCGAATGCAGTTTGTTCCCCATTTCTTCTCAAGTGTGAGGCTAACACACTGTTCTGGACATCCATTAGGCGGGGCACGTAGACCGTGGACAGGTGCCACGCTCAAATTTAAAGAAGAAATCGCTCCTTCTAATCTTCCGGGCCCTTTTTCGGTGTCTAAACGGCTTTTTTTGCGGCCGACATTTACCGCGGGCGCTCTTGCGGCGCGTGCACGTATGTAAAATCCACCATATCGCAAAACTAAGAAGTCCCGAAAGCCTAACTTCGTGAGAGCTTTCCAACGAATCCTAAACCTCCTCGATCGGAGCTCGGTATCGTTCGTTCTGTCAGTCCGAACGACTTCGCTCTGTATTGACATTTCGAATGCAGTTTGTTCCCCATTTCTTCTCAAGTGTGAGGCTAACACACTGTTCTGGACATCCATTAGGCGGGGCACGTAGACCGTGGACAGGTGCCACGCTCAAATTTAAAGAAGAAATCGCTCCTTCTAATCTTCCGGGCCCTTTTTCGGTGTCTAAACGGCTTTTTTTGCGGCCGAGATTTACCGCGGGCGCTCTTGCGGCGCGTGCACGTATGTAAAATCCACCATATCGCAAAACTAAGAAGTCCCGAAAGCCTAACTTCGTGAGAGCTTTCCAACGAATCCTAAACCTCCTCGATCGGAGCTCGGTATCGTTCGTTCTGTCAGTCCGAACGACTTCGCTCGTATTGCCATTTCGCTCCGTATTGCCATTTCGAATGCAGTTTGTTCCCCATTTCTTCTCAAGTGTGAGGCTAACACACTGTTCTGGACATCCATTAGGCGGGGCACGTAGACCGTGGACAGGTTCCACGCTCAAATTTAAAGAAGAAATCGCTCCTTCTAATCTTCCTTATTGCTAAAAATTTCAGCATTTTTGTTAAGAATAGTTTTAGAGTTATCAAGCAATTTAGGACATCTTGCAATAGAAGTGGAAACATTACCAACACCAATTATCTTGCCATTAATGGTAGGAGTTTTGCTAGCACTTGTGTTTGAAGTATTTTCAGAAGTTGTAATGGTATAAACTCTAGCAATATTATTCTTTCTAGCAATTTCATCCTCTCTTTCCCATCTAGCATGCAATCGGCTAACATCCTCACATTGTTATCAATTTTAACTTGTATGGCATTCAGGGTTTTGCTCTCTTTAATATCATTAGGCATGGTCTTTAATTTCAACAATTCAACATCATGAGCAAGACTATCAACTTTGGAAGCAAGAACATCAATTTTCCCAAATTTCTCCTCAACGGATTTATTAAAAGCAGTTTGTGTACTAATAAAATCCTTAAGCATGAATTCAAGATCAGAGGGTACACTCTTATTGTTGTTGTAGGAGCTACCATAGGAATTTCCATAACCATTGCCACTATTAGAAGGATAGGGCCTATAATTGCTATTACCAAAATTATTCCTATAAGCATTGTTGTTGAAGTTATTATTTTTAATGAAGTTCACATCAACATGCTCTTCTTGAGCAACCAAAGAAGCTAAAGGAACATTATTTGGATCAACATGAGTTTGACCATTTGTAAGCATAGACATAATAGCATCAATTTTAGCACTCAAAGAGGAGGTTTCTTCAACAGAATTTACCTTCTTACCTGTTGGAGCCCTCTCGGTGTGCCATTCAGAATAATTAATCATCATATCATCAAGAAGCTTTGTTGCAGCACCCAAAGTGATGGACATAAAGGTACCTCCAGCGGCCGAATCCAATAAATTCCTTGAAGAAAAGTTTAATCCTGCATAGAAGGTTTGGATGATCATCCAAGTAGTCAGTCCGTGAGTGGGACAATTTTTAACCAATGATTTCATTCTCTCCCATGCTTGAGCAACATGTTCATTATCAAATTGCTTAAAATTCATTATGCTACTTCTTAAAGAAATAATCTTAGCAGGAGGATAATATTTTCCAATAAAAGCATCTTTGCATTTAGCCCATGAATCAATACTATTTCTAGGCAAAGATAGCAACCATTCTTTAGCACGTCCTCTCAAGGAGAAAGGAAAAAGTTTCAGTTTAATAATATCACCATCTACTTCCTTGAGTTTTTGCATTTCACAAAGTTCAACAAAGTTGTTAAGGTGAACAGCAGCATCATCAGTACTAACACCAGAAAATTGCTCTTTCATAACAAGATTTAAAAGTGCAGGTTTAATTTCATAGAACTCTGCTGAAGCAGCAGGTGGAGCAATAGGTGTGCATATGAAATCATTGTTGTTTGTGCTAGTGAAGTCACACAACTTAGTGTTCTCAGGAGTACTCATTTTAGCAGGATTAAAAACAAGACAGAAAATAACTTGAAAATAAAGTAAAAGCAAGTAACTAATTTTTTTGTGTTTTTGATAATTGAAAGCAAACAAGATAAAATAAACTAAACTAAGCAAGACAAAAACAAAGTAAAGAGATTGGAAGTGTGAAACTCCCCTTGCAGAAGAACTGCTACTCCCCGGCAACGGCGCCAGAAAAAGGCTTGATGCAAGACGTACTTGCTCGTTGGGAGACCCCAAGAGGAAGGTTTGATGTAGCCTAGCAGCAAGTTTTCCCTCAGTATGAAACCAAGGTTTATCGAACCAGTAGGAGTAACGATTCTTCAGAAGGTTGTTGGCGGCTCGCACGGCGCAACACGATCACCAACGTGGACCTGCACACAACACAATCACAGTACTTTGCCCCAACGAAACAGTGAGGTTGTCAATCTCACCGGCTTGCTGAAAACAAAGGATTAAACGTCTCATGTGGAAAATGAGTATTAAATTGCAGCGAATGAAAAAGGAACAGTTTGCAGTTTGTGGTTTAATCAGTTTAAAAGAATTGGACCGGGGTCCACAGTTCACTAGTGGTGTCTCTCCATAAAGATATCTAACATGTTGGGTAAACAAATTACAGCTGGGCAATTGACAAATAGTGAGCGCATGACAATGCATATACATGGCATGATGATTAATATGACATTTAATTGGGCATTACGACAAGATACATAGACCGTTATCCAACAGCGTCTATGACTAATAATCCACCGCCGGGTTGTCATCCGAGTTCCCCGTTGGTATTAAGTTGCAAGCAACGGATAATCGCATTAAGTAAAGCGCGTAATGTAAACAAACACATATGCCCGTGGACATAGCATCGTTGGGTTGTCCCTAGTGGCAACAGCACATCCATAACCTTAGAACTTTCTGTCACTGTCCCAGATTTAACGGAGGCATGAACCCACTATCTAGCATAAATACTCCCTCTTGGAGTCACAAGCATCTACTTGGCCAAAGCATCTACTAGCAACGGAGAGCATGCAAGATCATAAATAACATAGGGCATAGATTGATAATCAACTTGACATAATATTCAATATTCATCGGATCCCAGCAAACACAACATGCAGCATTACAATAATATGACCTTGATCATGTAGGGCAGCTCACAAGATCTAAACATGATGGCACAAATAGGAGAGACAACCATCTAGCTACTGCTATGGACCCGTAGTCCAAAGATGAACTACTCACGCATCACCTCGGAGGCAGGCATGGCGATGAAGAAGCCTCCGGTGACGATTCCCCTCTCCGGCAGGGTGCCGGGAAGAGGTTCTGAACCCTCCCGAGCTAGGGTTGACGGCGGCGGCGTCTCTGGAACTTTTCGTGGATAATGGCTCGGGCACTTAGGGTTTTCGCGTCGGGGGGAATAAGTAGCCGAAAGGGCGGCGGCTGGAGGCACCCGTGGGGCCCACACCACCCCAGGGCGCGCCAGGGGGGGACCCGCGCCCTGCGTGCGTGTGGGGCCCATGTGGCCCTCCTCTGCTGCTTCTTCGCTCCATCAGGTGTGTTCTGATAAAATAGCATCCCCCGTGAAGTTTCGTCCAATTCCGAGAATATTTCCAGACTAGCTTTTCTGGAATACAAAAACAGCAGAAAACAGGAACTGGCGCTTCGGCATCTTGTTAATAGGTTAGTCCCGGAAAATGTATAAAAGTGACATAAAGTAGATGCAAAACATGTAACAATTGGTATAAAACAAGCATGGAACATCAAAAATTATGGATACGTTGGAGACGTATCACACACCTTTTCCTTCTGTAGGATCAACCCATTCACACTTGAACAACACAACTGAAAATTTTCTGTAGTAGTCTAACTCAATTATGTCAACTATCCTTCCAAAGTACATGACATCTCTGAGGATAGGATTTTTATCACGTGTAGAAGTATAGCTCGATGTTTTTGCAGTCAGAACAACTCCACTATTTTGAGTTACCTTGTCATAGCGCTTCGGTCTAAATCTGTACCCACGAATGTTAAAGGCTCTATGTCTTGTTGCAACGAAAGTACCTGGCAAATAAAAGTGGGAGCTCTGTTACGGTGATTGCGGAGGTACCGCAGGCAGTTTCAGGTACCTCCCCCGCTGAATATTTTGGACCGTCGATTAAAAGGGTAATTAAATTTAGGGGCGTGAGTGGACGGATGGCGGCGGCTGGCGATCTACGCCGGCGGCGGCTGACACTCCCGCCCAACGGGCTCTCGCCGGAGCGGGACTCTCACTCACCGGCGATGGACTCGGGCGGCTCGCGCTTTTCGTGTCTTCAAGAGGGCGGCTCGTCGGATGAGGAAGACTGCCTCTCCGAGGTCCCCTTCGATGCTGCCATGGAGGTGCTCGTGGAGGAGGTCGATGAGGAACCGCAGGTGGGCTGAACTACGGTGGCGAGGAAGGGGAAGGGGAGGCGATCAGATGAGGAGCTTCGGCAAGAATTTTGGAACGACATAGGTTTTCCGACGCCGGCGTCCCAGACTTGGGAGCGATCCGGGTCGCCGTCCTCGTCTGGGCACACCACGACACCTCAGTCGCTTGGGATGCCGCCGACGCCGGCGAGGACGACTCAGGCGGCAGGAGCTCAGCACGGACGCACGACGTCGTCGCCGGGATCGGCCATGGGCGTGGCGATCGCTAAGCCCGTGCGGATGGGCTGGCGTGGCCCCCTACCTCGCCCTAGGGTCACGCCGCCGGCGGTGCTAGGCATGTTCCTGCCTGCTGCGGCGGCCGGGGATGACAATGGCAGCAAGCCGGCTTCTGAGGCGGATTCCGGCCCGCGTTGTTCGGATCACGGGCGCGCTCCGGCGGAGGATGAAATTCAAACTCGCCTGACAGGCGGGCCTCTGCAGCAGACGGATCCGAACCGTTCATCGCCCTGGGATCATCTTGTTCGTCGGTTCGCCGGGCTCTGGAAACCTATCGGCTGCAGCGGGCGTAGGGTTTCGATCGTTTCGACCGACGCGTCCTCCGCCGCGATTCCACCGAGCTCCGCTGCCCGTCTGCCCACCACACCGCCGTCCACGATCTCTGCTCCGCCACCCGGACAAGGAGCCCCACGGCCTACACCAGCTCGCTCTCCTCTCGCGCGTTCCTTTGCGGAGGTCGCAGCGACCCCGGCGGCGCCAATGGCGGGCTCGGGTGGGCAAGGACGGCAACAGGGGGTGGGCAGCATGGTGCTCTGCCGGCGAACACCCCGCTCCCCTCGACCAGACCGCTGACTCTCTTCGGCCGGCAAGCGGGACCAGGGACGGCAGCTGCTGTGCTCGGGCGGGGCGTGGCTGCCCCCGTCGTGAACGTCGCTGCGGTGGCCGAGGCGCCAGATGTGAATGCAGCTGCAGCGGCCATTGCACCTGTAGTGATCAATCCGACGGCTGTCACGACCGTGCCGTTCGTCGTCGGCCCGGCTACCGCTGCCGCTAAGAAGAAAAGTAAGAAGAAGAAGAAGCCGCCGACGACGACCGCCGCTGCTGAAACTAGTCTGGCTAATGCCGGGGAGGCGGTTTCTACGTCAGTTACGACTGCTCCGGTTGATCCTAATGCGCCCGCCGGCGTGATCACTGCGGCAAAGCGGAAGCGATGTGCCACCTGCAGGATAGACACCCATGACACAAAGGATTGCTCGGTTGATAGATATTGCTACTTCTGTGACAGGGTGGTGCATCCGACTCTTCGGTGCCCTATTCTCCGGGTGCCGAAACCATATGCAGGGATGGCAGGCATTGGATGCGAGGACACTATGTTCAGCCACTTGCCGGATGGGGTTTTCAGGCCACAATTGGCGACGAGTTCTACTCCCGTGGCTGTCGTGACGGTGACCGGGGAGCCAGTGTCTGCAGAGGTGATTCAGTCCATGTTGGCTCGCTACTGTCCGCTGCAATCCGCATGGCGCTGGGAGGCCATCCCACACAGCCAGTATAAGGAGGATACTTACTTGGTCAATTTTCCTTCGATGGCGGATTTGGAGAGGATGAATGGATCCGAACTTGGTGTTCCAAAGCAACAGTCGGTGATTTCCTTGGACATCTGGAAGCCGGAGGATGCCCTGCCAGTGGCGGAGTTGACGCCAACTTGGGTTCATGTGACGGGAGTTCCAAATTCGATTCATCATTTTCTGGGTCTTTGGGCTGTGGGTACTCTCATTGGCAAGACGATGGATGTGGACCTGTTGGCTCTCCGACGACACAATGTTGTTAGGATCTTGGTGGCCATGCGTAACCCAAACTTGTTTGAGACCAAGGAGGTGAAGTCCGATGCCTTTGTGATTCTTAAAGGCTATTCTTTTCGGTTCACCAAGGAGGCCATGGACTATGTAGCAGACTCGGACTTTATTCCCTTCATTTGGAAGCGCAATGAGAAGGACGATGATGCAAAGGGGCTAGAGGAACGTGATATGGAAGAGGAACGTAACAATGTGCAGCCAAAAACCGCGGACGGGGATACACATATGCCGCAAGCTAATGCTTCCGGGCCGGCGGGTGCATCTCTGGGAGCACTTGTACAGGCTGCCGTGGTTCCTAATATTGCTGTGACTCCGTTCAACAAAAATCCGCAAACTCCGCGGGGGAAAGAACTTGTTGCGCAGCTGTCAGAGTCAGGGGAAAAAATGCAGGAGATGTTACGCGCTGCTGGAAGCTGTTCCGGCCTGGATGGCGGTCGGTCCCCTCTGATGGGCCGTTCACCGTCGCCTGGAGCGGTGAGTAAAAAGGCAGGGGAGGGGGCTGGACTTGCTGGGTCGCCGGCTGCAGCGTCAGGGCTGCTGCCTGACTCCGGCGGACCTGGGCTGCTGCCTGGTTCCGATGGGCCGCGCGCGGTGGCTAACTGGCTGTCGCCCACGGCGGGTGCGGAGCCGGACGCGACAGTCGGACAGGCGTCGGAAGCTGGGCCTGAAATGCGTGACACGGCGCTCGGCTTTCAGTCGCCCTTGGCAGGAGCTGCGACACCGGCTGCTGATGGACTGGGAAGAAAGGGCCCAACAGTGGCTCTGGCAACTCCGATGCATGTGGCTGCTGTTGATGCGACCGCTGTCCTCTCGCCGGACGGGCAGCTGCATTCTACTACGACCACGCAGCAGGCTGGAGCGGTGCTGTCCTATGCTGCACCGGATGCGCCGGTTCGCGACCAGGTGCACGGGAATGGCTCTACTCCACCATCGCCTACCCCGGCGCCGACGCCGCTGAGGAGGAGTGTGCGGCATGTCGTTGCCGTGGATGGTTCCTCCACTACGGACGAGGACTCCATGGCGAAGGCGATGAGGCGCAAGGCGGAGCAAAACCTGAATGCGAATGGTATGATCAAATCCCCAAAGTCGTTCCTTCCTTTTTCAAATGCAAATATCACTGATAAATTGAATAGGGTAGGTTTCTCTTTGGGTAATAATGCTGCAAAAATTAACATGTCGACTAATGCGCTAAGACAATTGGAATATGACCGGTTAACAGTCACCCCAAAAGTCTCGTGCAAGTCGGATACTACTCACTTGGATGAGGAGGAGCTACATGACACAATTGATGTCCAGCTTCTCTCACATCTAGTGGGCGATGTATCGGAGGGCGGCTTAGACGAGGCGGTGCTGAGCTCATTATATGACCTCAAAGCATCTGACTGCAAGTCCAAAGCTGACTCCAGTAAGAATAAAAAAAATACGCCACGAAAAAAGGCGAAGTTCTCCACACCTCCAATTGTTTCCCAATGAATGGCTACTTCAAGAACAGCAGAGGTCTTCGAGACTTGGCTAAACATGCTAGTATTGCTGATGGTATTCGGGATCATCGTTTGGATTTTGTGGGAATTTCCGAGACGGGTAAACGGGACTACTCAGCGAGCCTACTTAACCGCCTGTCTGGTGGTGTAGAGTTCACTTGGAGGTCTCGTCCGCCACGTGGTAGGTCTGGGGGCATCTTAGTAGGCGTCAGAACAGAGACCATGGATGTATTGGCTAGTTCGGAAGGTGACTTTCATATTAAGGTCCACATCCGTAACAAGGCTGACAACTTCACATGGACTCTGGTTGTTGTCTATGGTGCTGCCCAGGATGAGCATAAGCCTGCTTTCCTCAGAGAATTGGTGAATCTAGCAAAAGATAACCCGTATCCTATAATTATAGGGGGTGATTTTAATTTGCTACGGTTCCCACATGAGAAGAGTAGAGGCAGATTCGGCGAACTGCTAAAAAAAGCACGCGCGTTCTGAAAGCATGCTTCGCGTTGCATCCATGAGCGGCACGTGGGCTCATTCTGAGCGTGCCCTTGCCCCGCGCGTGAGTTCCCTGATGGCCACGTGTAGCTCGTTCGCTGCTGCTGGTGCATGGCTAGTGTCGTTTGTTCCTGTTCGCTGGGTGAGTAGCTCGGGTGTATTTTTTTCTTTTTCTCTTTTCGTTCAAAGACAAAAAATAAAATATCTTACGAATTGAGTTTTCAAATCACGATCCGTTTTCAGGAATGGATTAGTCGCGTCGAGATCTTTAAAATAAGATCCCATATTGATATGTTTTGATAAACTTTTTTTGTGCACTGCCTGGAGTGTGTAGATTGCACTGCTTTCTATCTTCTGGAGTGCAGTTCAATGTCTTCTCCTTTTCGGTGCACTGCCTCGGTTAGGACAGTGCACTGCCTTCTTTTTCCGGTGCACTGCCTTGGACGGGCAGTGCACTGCCTTCTTTTCGTGGTGCACTGCCTCGGATGGGAAAGTGCACTGCCTTTTTTCGCTGCACCACCTCGGTTGGGGCAGTGCACTGCCTTCTTTTTGTGGTGCACTGCCTCGGATAGAACAGTGCACTGCCTTCTTTTTGGTGCACCGCCTCGGTTGGGGCAGTGCACTGCCTTCTTTTTGTGGTGCACTACCTTGGACGGACAGTGCACTGCCTTCTTTTCGTGGTGCACTGCCTCGGATGGAACAATGCACTGCCTTTTTTCCGGTGCACTGCCTTCTTTTCGTGGTGCACTGTCTCAGATGGGACAGTGTACTGACTTTTTTCTGATGCACTGCCTCGGACGGGGCAATGTATTGCCCTCGCGTACGTTCTTCTTCACGGTGCACTGCCTTCTTTTTTGGTGCACTGCCTTCTTTTTTACGGTGCACTGCCTCAGATGAACAGTGCACTGCTTTTTTTATCAACTGTCTCCTCTTTTCACGGTGCGCAAGTGCTATAAAAATACATCTACAAAATATTACGTGGAAATATTTAATATTATGCAAGCGGTGCAGCTAGCTGCCTTGCTAGCTCTGAATGGATCCATTCGAGTAGCTAGCTGCCTTGCTAGCTCTCCACGAATGGATCCAACTAGCTCCAGCTAGCTAGCTAGCTAGCTGCCTGGTGAATCATTTAGCTAGCTAGTGGCTTGCTAGCTCGCGACGGATCGATCCAGCTAGGTGCAACCTAGCTCGCTCGTGATGGATCCATCTACGTAGCCACCTGGTTCGCTTGTTCCGTCGCGTCTCGGCTACTCGCGCGTGGAGGCGCCACGCGTCGGGCTGTCGTGCAGTCGTGCGGCCGGAGAGCGTGCTTTGAAACCTAGTGTGACGCGCGTGTTTTTTCTAGATGCTCCCGTAGATTCGACAATCGATGGCCTCTCTTATTCAATGCTGTCATTGACAGTCTTAGTCTAAGAGAAGTCTCGATGATTGGGAGGCAATACACTTGGGCTAATAGCCTCCCAGAGCCAACATACGAGAAATTGGACCGTGTATTGATGGACTCGGATTGGGAAATTAAATACCCACTGGTCTCAGTACGGGTCCTCGAACGTATAGAGGCATTGTCGGATCATGCACCCATACTTCTAACCACGGGAACACCTAATCCATTGTGTAAACGCCAATTCAAATTTGAATTGGGGTGGTTACATAGGGATGGGTTTTTCGAAATGGTAAAGAGGGTGTGGGAAAGGCCGGTACCTGGTCTAACGCCAATCCAAAGGTGGAATAACAAAATTAGCGCATTGCGCAGATACCTGATTGGTTGGGCGAGACATATGGTTGGTCAACTAAAAAATGAGAAGCTTCGGTTGTCATCTATTATTGATGAATTAGAGGCTTTTACGGAAATAAGACCACTATCTACGTAGGAAATTGATCTAAAAAATCGTTCTAATGCTGAGATGGCGGGTCTTCTTCGTGAAGAGGAGATCAAATGGTACCAACGATTAAAGGCCCAATTTATTCTGAAAGGGTACTCGAACACGAGATACTTTCATAGCCTTGCTAATGGCAGGCATAGAAAGAAACTCATTCATTCCCTAAACCAGGAGGAGGGGACGATTGAAGGCCACGAGCAATTGAAATCCTATATCACGAAGTACTACAAAAATTTGTTTGGGGAGCCGGATGCGGATAATTTCTCGCTTGACGAATCCCAAACAAATGATATTCCGCAAGTTTCCGATCAGGAAAACGCCCATCTGACAGCTCCTTACTCTATGGAGGAGGTGAAGAAGGCGGTATTCCAAATGGAACACAACAAAGCACCGGGTCCGGATGGTTTTCCCGCTGAGTTTTATCAGACTTTTTGGGACATAATCCAATCGGACTTGCTCGAGCTGTTTAATGCTTTGCATGCTGGACAACTCGAGCTATTTCGTCTAAATTTCGGTGAGATAATTTTGTTGCCTAAGGTGAATGGAGCAGAAAGGATACAGCAATACAGGCCTATCTGTCTTCTTAACGTTAGCTTAAAAATCTTCACTAAAACCGCTACTATTAGGCTTAATTCGGTTGCCGATCACGTTGTGAGACCTACTCAGACGGCTTTTATGCAAGGTCGCAATATCCTTGACGGAGTTGTGATTTTGCATGAAACGGTTCATGAGATGCATCGAAAAAAACTAAATGGAGTTACCCTAAAAATAGACTTTGAAAAGGCTTATGATAAAGTCAAATGGTCTTTCCTGCAACAGACACTCAGGATGAAAGGATTTTCCGCCGAGTGGCGCGCAATGATACATAGTTTCGTTTCCGGAGGAAGTGTCGCCATCAAAGTTAATGACGATGTTGGTAGATACTTTCAGACGAAAAAGGGATTACGGCAAGGCGATCCATTATCACCTATATTGTTTAATATAGTTGCTGATATGTTAGCCATAATCATTGAGCGAGCGAAATCCGATGGGCAAATTGCTGGAGTGGTGCCGCATCTAGTGGATGGCGGATTATCCATTCTACAATACGCGGACGATACAATTCTCTTTATGGAACATGGCATGGAAAAGGCCAGAAACCTGAAATTAATATTATCAGCGTTTGAGCAACTTTCCGGTCTAAAAATTAATTTCCATAAAAGTGAAGTGTTTTGTTTTGGCGACACTCAGGAGGACGCTGCCCAATATGCTGAGTTATTCAGCTGTGGGCTTGGTCAGTTTCCAATTAACTATCTTGGCATCCCAATTCACTTTAGGAGGCTAACGATAGCTCAATGGAAACAGGTTGAGGAGAGACTCCAAAAAAGGTTGAGTAGCTGGAAAGGAAAATTATTGTCCTTGGGTGGAAGATTGGTGCTCATAAATTCAGTCCTCACTAATATGGTGCTGTATATGATATCCTTCTTCCAATTACCAAAGGGAGTCTTACATCGATTGGATTACTTTCGATCCAGATTCTTTTGGCAAGGGGATAATGAAAAAAAGAAATACCGGCTGGCAAAATGGGATGTAGTATGCCGACCTAAGGACCATGGTGGTCTTGGGATTCATGACCTACAGGTCAAGAATAGGGCCCTCCTGGGTAAATGGTTGTTTAAGCTTTTGACCGAAGATAGGGTGTGGCAAACTCTTCTTAGGAGAAAATATATAGGCTCAAGTGCGCTATCACAGGTTTCTTGGAAATCAAGTGATTCGCATTTTTGGGCTGGCCTAATGGCGACGAAGAAATTCTTCTTCCCATATGGTTCCTTCTCCATTAAGGATGGGTCAGAGATAAGGTTTTGGGAGGATACATGGTTGGGTACTACCCCACTCCGAGAACAATATCCGGCGTTATATGGTATAGTCCAAGGTCGTCACAAGAGCGACACGCTTGCTCAAGTGTTGGTTAATAACCATCCAGTAGTGACGTTCCGAAGAGATCTTGTTGGTCCCAGGCTGACAGCTTGGCATGAGTTGCTACAGCGACTAGCTACTGTCAATTTGACACAAGGGACTGATGAGTTTCGATGGAATTTGCGCACTTGTGGTAAATTCTCTGTGGACTCCATGTATACAGCACTCATCCAACCAGAGGTGCCGGTTGACAATAATAAGAAAATCTGGAAGATGAAAATTCCACTGAAAAACAAAGTTTTTGCGTGGTATCTTCGTCGAGGAGTTATTCTTACAAAAGACAACCTTGCGAAACGCAATTGGCATGGAAGTAGACAGTGTGTCTTCTGTCATAAAGACGAGACGATAAAACACCTTTTCTTCGAGTGCAAATTGGCTAGTTCTATATGGTCCATCATCCAGATAGGTTCTACTATTTATCCACCTAAAAGCATTGCTAATATTTTTGGCAACTGGCTGAACGGTGTGGATAATAGGTTCAAACAACTTATTAGGGGGGCAGCGCTGGCCGTAATATGGTCGCTTTGGCTATGTAGAAATGACAAGTTTTTAATGATAAAAATTGCTCTCTTATGCAGGTTATCTACAGGACTACTGGTACACTCCGTTTGTGGTCTCAGTTGCAACGTGTGGTGCATCGAGAACTGTTTATGGAGGTCTGTACAAGACTGGAGGATACGGCGAGAGACTTTTTATCCCGACATAGATGGCAGCATAATTTGCGGATCGACTCTCCACCACCATAGGCGTTCTTACACTTTCTCATTCTGATATGTAATTCGCCTTTTTTTCTTTAGAACTTTCAGACTTGTTCGGCTGTGTGCATCTTAGTTATGCAGAGCCTGGGTGTAATGCTTAAACTTCTTAAGTAATAAAACTCCCTTTATCTAGAAAAAATAATGTCTTGTTGCAACATGAAGTGGACCGCGGGCCAACCATCTAATATCCTCAGCGATGCTGTCACTACCTTCCTCCCTCTCCAACTGCATGACCTGTACAAACGCAAAGTAGTACATAAGAAAATTTAAATCGTGAATAAAAAATCATGAATAAATTGCAGCATGGAACTTACACGATCCCTGAACCATGCTGGAAACTGTTCGTGCTGCATCTTCTCAAATGTATTTGGATCTAGGCGTTTCTTTCGGTTCTTTCTTTTCAAAATTTTACCATGTTCTCTGAAACACAAAGAACATAAGTTTAGATCAAAACTTAGTAATAAATAAATTGAGAGGTTGGGCCATGACATTTACTCTAAATATGGCTTGACAGCGTCACAATTAAATAACACATATCTATGGGCTTGTACTGCCTCGTTGTCAGCTAAAGTGTAAGAAATTGGTCTTCCCAATGGTTTTCCAACAGGAGGAAACAAGTCAGACTCGTGTGAATATATGGAAGATTCAGATTGATGTGGGTTGTCATCATTCCTTGATGGTTGGTTGTGCTTAGTTGAGAAACCCTCTAAGTATCTTGAACAAAATGCCATACACTCATCAGCCAAATACGACTCTGCAATTGAACCCTCGGGACGAGCTTTGTTGCGAACTTACGACGTTAGCTTACCAAGATACCTGTAGTGCATACATCATTAAGTTAGCAAAGGTATATGACGTGAAGTAAACAAAAAGAAAAACTATATTTCAAGTCATTATTACCTTTCAATGAAGTACATCCATCGGTAGCAAACTGGTCCAGCAATCTTACACTCAGTTGCTAAATGGACAACTAAGTGAACCATAACTGTGAAAAAGCCAGGAGGGAATATCATCTCCATTTTGCAGAGTGTAAGTTTAATTCTTTCTTCCAACCGGTCAAGCTCATCTACATCTAGAACTTTTGAAGATATTCCACGAAAGTAAGATAACAGTTCAAATAATACTGCTGTAACATCATCTGGAAGAATACCTCTCAAAGCAATAGGCATGAACTGATGGATTAGGACATGACAATCATGTGTTTTGAGCCCATGAATTTTTCCTTCAACGCAATTTGCACATTTGGAAATATTCCCACAATATCCATCTGGAACATTTATATCCCGATGAACTTTGCAAAATAGCTGCTTCTCACTTTTACACATAGTAAAGCTTGCGGGTGGCAATTAAAACTTTCCCGAAGGTTTTTTTTCTGGATGGAGCTCCTCTCTGATGTTCATTTCTTTCAAATCTTGACGAGCCTGTAGATTATCCTTTGACTTCCCATCCAAATTTAGAAGTGTGCCATAAATATTATCACACACATTTTTCTCTATATGCATAACATCCAGATTATGTCGAAGGAGATTAGTGTCCCAATAAGGTAATAATGTGAATAGACTGCTTTTGCCCTTATAAGTTTTTGACTTCTTAAAATCTTCAATAGCAGCTATGTCATCTAATACAGGGCGCCCATAGTAAGTTTCAGGCTCTGTTCTATGCTCACTAGTTCCATCAAAAGAAGAAGCATCATTACGAAATTCATGATCAGGTGCCAGAAATCGTCGGTGACCCATAAAAACAGATTTTTTTTCCCATGTTTCAAGCACTTGGTCGTTGCATTTGCAGGGACATGCAAATTCTCCATGCACCATATATGAAGCAAGCATCCCTAACGCTGGTAAGTCATTTATGGTCCACAACACGGCTGCTTTCAGAGTAAAGACTTGATCTTTGGATGCATCATAGGTGGAAATTCCATTGATAAATAGATCTCTCAAATCTTCTAAAAGGGGTTGTAGAAAGACATGAATATTATCTCCAGGGCTCTTAGGTCCATGAATAATTAAAGACAATGAAAGGTAAGCCTCCTTCATGCATAGCCATGGAGGCAGGTTATACATGACTAACACAACTGGCCAACAACTATAACTAGAGCTCAACATTCCATATGGATTAAATCCATCAGTAGCTAGGCCAAACCTAATATTACGGGAATCAGATGCAAATCCTGTTTTTTCATCAAAATGCTTCCATGCCTTGGAATCAGCTGGATGTCGTAGCTTGTCATCCTTGTTGCGCTCTTCATCGTGCCATTGCGGTAAAGCTGCTGTTTCTTTGCACATGAAGAATCTTCTCAGTCTCTCTTTTATCAGGAAGTATCTTAAAACCTTGCTTGGGGTTGCTTTCTTTCTTTCCTTTTTGGTTAACTTGGTTTCGGGTTGTTTATCTTTCCACCTAGAAGCCTTGCAGATAGTGCAGAAATCATCATTTGCTTTGTCTTTCCAGCACAACTGACAGTTATTTGGGCATGCATGGATTTTTGCATAACCAAGGCCAAATTTCGAAATAATCTTCTTCGCTTCATAAAAATTCTGGGGAAGTTCCTTTCCATTAGGAATAGCCATGTGAAGAATATCAAGTAGATCTCCAAATGATTTATCAGACCATTTATTTATGGATTTTGCATTGAACAAAAGCACAAGTAAGGATAACTGAGATAATTCACATTCTGGCCACAAAGGTTTCTCTGAGTCTTTAATCAATTTGTAAAAGTTTTGTGCTTCTATGTTTGGTCCATGTGAAAGCAGATTTGGCAAATCTGTACTGTCACTCATAGGCACATCATCATATACATGCCTAAATGCATCACTAATTAACTCATGCATGTGTGCATTCATTCCTTCATTGCGAGGTTGTGGTTGTTGATCTGGTTGTTCTGATAGAGACTCACCATGAAAAACTCATTTACCATAATTCTCAAGCATTCCGTTGCACACCAGGTGGTCACGGACATCATACCTTGATAGGAATGTACTATGCACACAATTTTCACAAGGACAAAGGATCTTTGTATCTTCTAGCTTATCTTTATAAGCAAATTTCAGAAATCCATCTACGCCGGCTAAGTGCTCTGTTGTTCCTCTAGGACAACGCAAAAGCAACTTGATGGCTTCTAAATCCATTTCACACCGCATAATTAAACAAGAGTGCTCTTAAATTACTTAAAAATATACAATTTTCTGTAGAGGCCTTACTTAATAAATTCTATACTACAAGCACATATAATTAAGCTTGCATATATCATGTTTGTGAAAATGTATGGAGAAGAACTTGTCCAAATCATGAAACAGAGAAGTCCAATTACTCCTACTATTCAAGTAAGGTGGAAAACAAAATTTTCGACATGCTTAGTATAACATTATAGAAAACAAGCACAGTGATAATAATTATGTAGCACTGAGATTCTTATGACAAGTAATTCATTTGTTTCGACCGGTATTGAAATCGTCAATCTGCCACTGCATCAATTTTTCATTGGGCAAGAGTGGAGGAACTGAGAGAGGAGGGCGCTGACCTGACGAACTCGCTTTGAGACCTGCCGACACCTGACTGATGTGCCTGGGATGGGAGCCGTACAAATTTAGTTAATAATTGGACTATGGGAGGAGGGATTAGGAGGAATCGGGGGAGAGGCTTCTGACCTGATGCAGAACGATTGAGCTAGAAGAGGAAGGTTCGAGCGAGGATGGCGCTGATCCGTTGAAACTGCAGCGGCGCTGCCAACACCAGATGTATGTGGCTGCAACGACGGAAGGAATCAGAAGATGAATCGGAAGAGGAGGGATCGGGAGCTGATGGCGCAGACCTGATGAACACGCTCGGGTGCTGGTATGGCCACCCTCTGCTGTGGATAGGATGGGATCGAACCGAACTGAGATATGTTCGATGGATTTTATGGGAGCTCCCTTTAGATCAAGAAAAAAAACAAATATAAAAAAGACACTTTCCGTAAAATATCACAGGTCTATGATAGCTGAGTTGGTTACAGGCATATGCTGGAAATGCAGACACGCTAGTTCGATCCCTGTCCAACTCGGATTTTCTGAACATTTTTGTACTACATGGGCAAAATCGGTCTTTGTTACATAAAACCAGAAAAAGTCAATTACAGATTTACACTATGTAGTTTTGCAAAAAAAAAAACGTAATGATTTTTTTTGCCAGAAAAAACATTCATTATTATTTATATTTGCAACGAGAATTGTTATAATCATGCAATGAATACATTACAACGGATCATATCGGTTGGTGTATATACAGTGGGAGAACGGATATTGTCTGCAACGTATGATATCAGTTGCTATAGGTGTATCGGAGACAGATATAGCCTGCAACACATTGTATCGGTTGCTATAGCTATAGTGGAGAACAGATATAGCTAGCAACGAATCTATCTGTATCTACAAAAAAAATTACAACACATATGTGAACCGTTGCCATCTATGTATTGCAATAGGGGGGGTTTTCTAGTAGGGTCGGTATCGTTCGTTCTGTCAGTCCGAACGACTTCGCTCCGTATTGCCATTTCGTCTGCAGTTTGTTCCCCATTTCTTCTCAAGTGTGAGGCTAACACACTGTTGTCGACATACAATAGGCGGGGCACGTAGACCGCGGATAGGTGCCACGCTCAAATTTAAAGAAGAAATCGCTCCTTCTAATCTTCCGGGCCCTTTTTCGTTGTCTAAACGACTTTTTTTGCTGCCGAGATTTACCGCGAGCGCTCTTGCGGCGCGTGCACGTATGTAAAATCCACCATATCGCAAATAAGAAGTCCCGAAAGCCTGACTTCGTGAGAGCTTTTCAACGAATCCTAAACCTTCTCGATCGGAGCTCGGTATCGTTCGTTCGGGGCGGTATCTGGGGTGATCCGGGTGGGCGCTGTCGGGGAATGGTCCGGGTTGGCAGGGATTTCTCGTGGCACGCCCAGACTTGATCCTATCCGTGCGAATTTTGCCCGGGAGAGTGGCGATTTGTGTGCTTGCGGTTAGAATTCGAAGCTGTCTGAGCAAAGGAGGTTTCTTTTCCGCCGATTGTGGCTTTGTGAGTCGATGGAGCGGGAATTTGAGCTTTGCGATGTGATTGGTGTTTGGCGATGCGTGTAGATTGGAACTAGGTGCCACAATGGCGTGATAAGCAAGATAAATGCCCATGAATTCGGTGTTTTTTTCTTTTTTGAAACTTTTAACACACTATATTAGGTCCGCAAGTCGCCTCATTAAAAACCTTCCAGTACCCGTAGGTACCCTGGTAAGGAAAAGAGTGCGTCAGAAACTTGCTGCCTTAACCATCAACCAGCCGGGTGTTCATCAACCCAATTACAAGATACTTTAGTAAAAAACACTGCTTAGCTAGACTATCTGCCACTCTATTTGCTTCTCTTGGACAATGAGTAAAAGAGACTGAACCAATCTCAGCTACTAGGTCAACACAGTCCGCAAGAATTGCCGCTGACTCATTCCACCACGTTTCATCTCCCGTACACGCCTCCACGGTTTCTACGGAATCAGGCTCAGCTAGGACCCCCGAAGCCCCTAATCTGTTTGCAAGAGCAAGACCTTCCTTCATGGCTCATGCTTCCGCCATCGCCATAGAGGCCACGTTAGGTAAATATACCGTTGATGCTGCTATGAAGTGTCCCTGATAATCACTGACAGCACCGATAGCACCTGCATGCAAATCCTAAAAGAAAGAAGCATCAACATTTAATTTTACTTGCCTCGTAGGTGGTCTTGTCCAATGAGGAGTTGTTTCAGCCCCCATCTTCTTCATCACTTTGGCTGAGTTTGCCGTGATCGATAATATGGACAATTTGCATTTGTACAGAGGTGGGACGTCTTCCTCGTGAGTTCGTCGACGCCAAATCCACCATAAATACCAGCATGCTACAACCGTTAATTCTTTCAGCTGAACAGTAGCGAACCCCGGGAGAGAATTTCCATCGCGACGTAATATAAATTCCCGAACCGCAGAACCAGACCTATCCACCTGGAACGCCTCCTCAATTACGTCAGATAAATTCAGAAGCCGCCATATTTCTTGTGCAACCGGACAGGTTAAAAGAAGGTGAAGAACATCCTCAGCTGCCTGATGACATATGGGACATGCTCCACTAACTGGTATGTGGCGGTTTGCCAAAATTCCATTCAGAGGCAAGATGCCATGTAGTGCTCTCCAAGCAAAAATCTTCACCTTACTAGGGATTTTAAGTTTCCATAGAACTTTCCGAACAGGATTGTGTACTGATCCTCCTGGCAACGCTAGTTGAGCAGCACTTGGTCCGAATTTATGCTTCCATTTGAGGTGGTAACCAGACCGAACAGTATAGCGGACATGTGTTGTAGATCCCCAGGCAATAAAATCATCAAATCCTTGAGTATTAATTGGAATTTGAAGAATCCTACCCACATCTACATCATTAAAAGTATCCTTGAGCCACGTCTCATTCCAAGACCCAGTATCATTGTCAATTAGCTCATCAACCTTTGTAAAAACTGAGTCACCTCTCTCGGATAAGATCCTCCTATTTGGGCTTGACTGAATCCAGGGGTCGGTCCAGATGTTGATGCTTGCTCCGTTACCGACCCTCCATACATAGCCTCTTTTAAAGGTACTTACTCCAGCCAGTATACTCTGCCAAGTATATGAGGAACCAGCCTTTGGTCCAGCTTGCAAAATATCCCCTTGAGGATAATACTTAGCTCTGAGAACACGTGCGCATAGAGAATCCGGATTATTAATCAATCTCCAGACTTGTTTGGCTAGCATAGCTAAATTGAAGGAGTGAAAATCTCTAAATCCCATTCCACCTTCATTTTTTGGATAGCACAGTTTCCACCATGCCAGCCAATGCATTTTATTGCTGTTCTCATCATCTCCCCACCAAAACTTAGCTATAGCATCAATCATACGCTTACAAATCCCTGTTGGTAGCAGAAAAAACGACATAGCATGAATAGGTATAGCTTGGGCCACAGCTTTTAAGAGAATCTCCTTACCTCCAACTGACAGGAGCTTTTCTTTCCATCCATTAATTCGCATGATAATTCTTTCAATAAAATGTTCAAAACAGTCACTTCGGTCTGCTCCCACAAGTGCTGGGAGCCCAAGATATTTATCAGACAGGGCCTCCGTGTTAATATGAAGAGCTTCACATATTTCTGCTCTCACAAGAACATTAGTATTTGGAGAGAAAAAGATACTTGATTTTGCTAGACTCACCATTTGTCCCGAGTTAGCACAATAGGTATCCAACACTTGTTGCAACGAAATTGCATTGTTCATATCAGCTTTCATGAGAATAAGAGAATCATCAGCAAATAAAAGGTGTGAAACTGACGGTGCATTCCTGCACACTCTTACCCCATCGATGCCACCAACTTCTTCTTCATACAACAATAAACTAGATAAACCTTCCGCACATAGAAGGAACAAATAGGGAGAGAGGGGGTCCCCTTGGCGCAAACCTCTAGAAGGGATGAACGTATCCGTCTCCTCCGAATTAGATCTCACTTGTTATTTCACAGATTGTACACAGGCCATCATAATAGTAATCCATCTCTCATCAAATCCTGATCTCCTCATCATATTTTCCAAGAAAATCCACTCCACTCGATCATATGCATTGTGCATGTCCAATTTGACCGCACAAGTCCTTGTAGCACCTGACCTCTTATTTTTGATTGAGTGAACACATTCATACGCCACGAGTACATTATCAGTAATCAGCCGACCAGGAACAAAGGCGCTTTGCATAGGAGAGATAACCTCTGGCAAAATTTCTTTAAGACGAAGAGCCAACATCTTGGAGATAATTTTATAAATGACATTGCAAAGACTTATGGGGCGAAATTGAGTAATCATCTCTGGAGAATCTACCTTTGGAATAAGAGCCACAATAGCTTCGGGTATGACTCTAGAATTAAGGACTTGTAAAATTTCAGAACTTATTTCAGCCCCACACACACTCTAGAACCTTTTATAGAAAATTGCGTGGAGGCCATCCGGGCCTGGCGCTTTAAAATCACCTATGCTGAACATTGCTTTCCTCACATCCTCTTCCAAAAGGGGCTAAAAGCCTCTCATTCATAGCTTGGGTATTCTTCGGTTGAATTTTGTTCAGAACGGCCGGGTCACAATTCTGAACTTCAGAGGTAAACAGATTAGAGAAATAATCATGAATTAGAGGTTTCAACAAATCCGTACCTTCAACCCACGCACTCCCATCATTCTTCAATTTTTTGATGAAGTTCTTCTTCCAACGGGTAGAGTTGCTTCTGTAATTACACTTGTTATTGTGTCTAGATTTTTTTTTTTGGTACGAAATGATGCACTCGGAAGAAAAGAAGAAAAAGACTGTAGTCTGTTGATGCTCATTTCCCTAGGAATGTATAATCAGGAACCTTGAGTGAAGCAGCAGGGGCTCCGTTTTTCGAGCGAATTGTTCGAATCTTAGATGTGAAAGGATTAGCATTCTGGCTGGCAGTTAAGGTTAGGGCTGTACGGTACTTTGCCTGGAGTGCAGGAAGAGAGATCTTGCTTAGTTGTTAGCACACCGTTTAGTGGATATGGTGCTTTTAGATGGAAGAAATAATGACATCATTTGGCCAGCAATGTTGGTTCGGGGACTTGGGTCCAGTATACCAAGTTGTGGCAAAAGATGGTTTTAAGGTGGTCAAGTATTGATGGATTTCTGGACAGGTTTCCGACGAAAATGGCAAGAACTGCAAGGGCAAGGAGGCATGTGGCTCGCCGTCTCAGGGCCACGCCGTACCCCATTCCCTCATACCGCTGGAAAGCAATGAAAGAAGCCAACCGGAAGAAAGCACTTCCAGCTGTGCAGAAGATGGACTGGGAGGATGCAGGGCTGTCGCCCTTACATGTGTGGAACAAGCTACCGCCACTCGAACTGTCTCGATCAGTTTAAGAAGGCCTACACCAAGGGGGCATTGCTCGAGGAAGTGCCTGCAAACACTGTTGGCAGTAACTTGGACTTTGTACCACTGGCTGCAGGTGAAAAGACCGGGTCCATGGACCTCGCATGTCCATTGTGCGGTGGCAAAGTGAAGGGGTGGACTGTGGTAGAGCCAACTCGAAGCTATCTCAACGGGAAGAGGAGGACATGCATGCAGGACGGGTGCTCGTTCGTGGGGACGTACAAGGAACTCCGCAAGCATGTGAAGTCGGAGCACCCTCTCGTACAGCCAAAGGAAGTAGATCCTTCCGTCGAACAGAAGTGGAGATCTCTCGAGTTTGAAAGAGAGAGAGAAGACGCCCTCAGCACCGTCACTTCCTCGATGGGAAGGGCTGTGGTCTGGGGTGACTACGTGTTAGACCTGGAAGATGGAGACTTGGATGATGATGAGAGCGACGATGATGATCATGGCAGTGGCCGGGAGGCAGACAACGCCAGAGGTTGATAATATTCATGATGCCTCAGGTTGCTCAGCGTCATCGAACCCAGAGGCTCCAGAGTCCAAGCGGCGGCATGCCTGGAAACTCTGAAAGAGGACTACGTGGTTGGCAGTGGTGCCAATGGAGCCACCCCTTACCCTTACCCCTCGGAAGGCGACAAAGAGGATGATATGGACAGAGGTGCGGCGGGCATGCTGAGACCAGATAGGGGTCGCCGGCGACGCCGTAGGAACCGTGGGAGGCTGTTCTTAGACTCTCATTGAGATGTGGCAGGCAAGGGGTATGGCCACCAGAGGAGCACATATGCACAGCTGATTCCCTGGTGCTGCCTTAGCATTCATCGATTTCACACAATACTCCCTACGTCCCAAATACTAGATGCCTTTGATTTTCACTGGTCATTAATTTACAAGTTTGAACATGATTTATACTAATGATATATCCACAAATTAGTATAAAAATATTTAAATAAAAGAATGTTGCAAGACGAATGAAATTATACAATTTATACATTCTAATATTATTTAGTAACGAATATATATCAATGGATAAAGCGATGCATCAAGTGCAAAAATACGGCACTGAGGCAGTACTCCATGTTTTGGAAAGGGAATTGACATAACGGTTGCCAGTGGTAATGTATAAAACTTAACAGAAACACAGATGGCTCAAAAAAAGGAACACACCTTGGCTGACAGTATGAGAGGACATACAATGAAACCAGATAAA
Organism: Poa pratensis; assembly: GCA_947311845.1. NCBI lineage: Eukaryota > Viridiplantae > Streptophyta > Magnoliopsida > Poales > Poaceae > Poa > Poa pratensis. Next base: position 50,443,459 of record CAMZMU010000075.1, on the reverse strand, counting down.
TTATTATAACAGTATAAGAACCAGAGCGCAGTGTACAAAATAGTACAAACAGTGAACAACTGCCTTGGGTCAGGCAGGTTCATTTTGCTCTACATGCTACTGATTTCCCGGAACATAAGATTACATCTGTGCTCAGAATCACATTCTGACGCACACGTGAAATAACATCAACAATTTACTCCTATATACCCCCTGTATCTCGTCAGAGTGAATGAAATTTCAGGGCCAGCCCTCCAGTGATGATAAAACAAAGAATCCAGAGCATGTGCCGAGCAGCATCATGTTGTTAGTTCTGCATTCGCTGCCAAGTATAAACAACAGCATAAACAAGTCATGAGCGCATTTGAGCTTGTGCGACGCCATGCCTACTATGACGACTTGCCGACTTCCATCGATGCCATGACGGCTGGAATCAATGGCTCGAAGCCCAGAACTGCGGCCGTCAGTCAACAATGATCTCCCATTAGAGCACGGACCATGTCATGAGCACATCTGTGCTTGTGGGATGCCCATGCGTACTATGGCGACTTCCGCCGGTGCCATGTTGGCTGGCATCAATGGCTGAAAGCCAGTCACCAATAATCTCCCATCAGAGCACCAGACCGTAACTTCTTCCTGATGATAGTTGGCACACCATAACAAACAGGAGATGCGCCGATCATGAGTGGAAGCTTGCAAGCGCGCCTGGCTTCACTTATATGTGAAGCTATTCGCGGTTGCCCGCAGTTACAGCGATCGCTGCTGCATCTGTCCCTACCGGCCGTTGCTGCTTCTGGCCACGCGTGCTGTCGAGGTATTGTCAAACTGGTGCGATCTAGGGTTACCAACGAACAGTAGAGAAAGACGTGGGTGTTAGGCGATAGGGATTCCGGTGACGGGATTGCACACACGTTTACCCAGCTTCGGATCTCACAACGGCGGCGAGATCCTACGTGCTGCTATAAATCACTATATGGCAGATATGTGTACAGGTTACAATGTGGTTGTATGCTATGACTAAGCTTATGATTGTGTTGCCCTAAGGCTCCCGTAGGCCGGCTTATATAGGCGGCCAGACCTAGGGCTTACAAGGAAAGACTTAACCGGCAAGTAAATAGAGTCCTAGACTAGTACAACTTCTGGCTCCGTCTTGTGCTCCAAGTTGGCTGATCGCTGGACCTCGTCTTGGACTTTCCTTAGCCGGTTGTCTTCTTGCCTTGCGCTTCGGCCTGCTGGGCCACCTGGCCAAGCTGCAGGCTTTGCCACCTGTGGGCCACCTTGGCAGTCCGGCTTAACTCCACTCCGTGGGGATACCTATTTGGTATATCCCCGACAGTAGCCCCCGGAAGGGTTTAAGTTCTCCAGCTGTCGGTTTGTTGATGTAGATTCGTCTGATTCGCCTTGTGTTGATTAGGCAGCTGTAGAGAGCTTGAAGCATTCCTGAAAAACCAATAAATTTTATCCGAATAAGCCGGACGAAAATAAACCAGCCATAACCGTGTCACTCTTTGTCAGAAGAGCCTTCAGTCTTGTCAGCTTGGTCGTCGTCTTGGTTAGGCAGTTGTAGAACTTGAAACTTTGCAAAAGAAATTATCCGACATGTAATGCCGAACTGTGGCTGTCTTAATTGCATATTAAGACGAATAAGTTGTGGCCGTCTGAGTGGGATTTAGGACGTGTCCGGTCTTAACATGCCGGCTTGTGTCCAGTGGAACACGTCCAAATTCCAAGCTTCCGAAGTAGACCGCGTCCGGTCCGCTTTCAGAATTGAGCTGTGCCCGATGGTGCCGGCTAGTGTCCATTGGAACACAGTCAATTTGCATGCCTCAGAGCCGAGTTTATTCCAAGCATTAGATGAAGAAAAAACTTCATGTCCTGGTGGATGTAGCCCCCGAGGCTCATGTCGGCTTATGAAGTAAGGCGGCATGAGACTCAGTAAATTCAATGGTTGTAGCCCCCAAGGCTCATGTCGGCTTATGAATTATGGCAGCATGAGGCTCGACGCAGCCCCCGAGCAATCCATCGAAACTAAGTTTTAACGGACTGTAGCCCCCGAGGCTTATGTCGACCTTATGAAATAAGGCGGCGCGAGGCTTGATGAAAACATCTCACCGGGTAACAGGGCAATGCCAATCTGTTTAAAACCCAGGAGGTTACTGAAGATGAGTCGTCTTGCAGGTGACGTCCTTGATGAAGCGGCAACAAAAACACCTGCAGAATAAACAATAACTGCATTAAGCTGTACTTTTAATGCAAGCTGAACAATTGTAAGGCCTAAGTCGACAATTTTTTTTTTACAAAAACTTTGGGTTGCAGATTATCTGCGGTCCGCCCTTAAGTTTTCTGGCTTATGCACTTTAACCATATTTCGTGTGTTAGCAAACCTCTAGCACGGAACGTCTGCTGGGCAACAGGGATGCAATACCAAGCTGTTTAAACCCAGAACAAGCGCCGGCTTTTGGTGCCGAAACACCTACTTAGGCGACCCAGCACATAAGCGATCAGATGAATACTTTTAGGCGGACAAAACATTAGTTTGTAAGGCAACATGGCCAAAAAGCATCAGAAACATAGCCACTAGCACGAAGCAAATTCGGGTTGACATTGATAGCTTAGTATATATGATCGGGAAATAAAGGATGGCATGATCTCAAAGAACGAACCAGAATTTATTTCATGACCATAGGTAATGTTAACGAGAGAATTGCTGAAAAACTTAGCTTTTTGGTGCTCTTGGCGTTGATGACGCGTAGGCTGAGATGCGGCGATAAGTAGGCCGCGACGACAAAATAAGCCAGACCGTAATGACGAGTAGGCCATGACGGATCCACCTAAGCCGGACGTGACGTAGATGACGATGAACTCGTCTATACCAGAAGAGAAAAAAAAAATTAATCGTGACGCGTTGGCGTGTAAGCCGGAACTGCGACGATCAATACATCGTGCCGCGCTAGCAATTAAGCCGGAACGCGATGATAAATACTCCGGAAAGGCGTCGTGCCGCGCTTAGCGATTAAGCCGGAAATGCAACAATGAATACGCCGGAAAGGTGTCTTGCCGCGTTAGCCATTAAGCCGGAACGCGACGATAATTACATCGGAAAGACGGCTTGCCGCGTTAGCCTTTAAGCCGGAACGCGACGATAAATACGCTGAAAAAATGTCGGTAACGATGAATTCGTCTAAGGCGGACGTGGCAGCAAGCCGGACGTCGCGTGGGTGACGATGAATTCGTCTAAACCACAGTCTTACCGCGTTGGCGTTTAAGCCGGAACGCGACGATTAGTGACCAAAATTCTGACATGAATTGTCATTCTGGCTTGATTATACGTGAGATGTTGACTCCCACGTAAATTATCATGCATGTGATTGTCGCTGTTTGCCGAAAAATCCATCTACGCTCCGGCCGCCAAATCCATGCGTGCATTGGTACTCCCATCGCTAGATGCTTTGTCATGTGGTTAGCTGATTTGATTAATCCTCGTATACCACGTACACGATATCCATATAGATCTGAACTTGAACCACACCAAGCAGAATTTTGGCCACCATGAGATCGAGTTGATCTAGCTTCAGATGCCCGCGATGGTGTGTGCCTTCTGCTTGGACATGCGCGATGGCAGCTTCTATTGTTGGGCAGCTTCTGGATGCAATCTTCCGGCGTGAATACAGCGAGATGTATGCGAAGTGACAAATCTTGACGACGAGGGTGGCCGTCAAAGGACAGTCTTCACTCGCCATAGTGACGGCGGCGAAGCTACACGCTGGCAGCCCCAGCCCCAGCACACCTTTGTCCTCGGCGTGGCTCGCAAGCTAGTAGAATTGTAAGGCGGCAGTGATGATGGCTGCAGGAGGTGAGTGTATGGTCGAGGGTAAGGTACTTTCCCCTCCCACCGCTCTCGCTCTGCTACAGTGCTTTGAGAGTCGTCCCTCTCTTTTCTTCTCCTGCGCCGGCGCGCTCTTCGGTCCTCTCCGGCGACGATGTCGCTCGGTATGGATTCGGAGACGTTGCTTGGCTTGTAAATAGTAGTAGTAGATCTCTGCTTTGGCTTTATGCCAGATCTTGGCTTCATGCCGTAGAGCTGGAGGGTAGGACGGTGGATTTCGGCGGCCAAATCCACCGCGTCGAGGTCTCCTTCTTCTTCACTGTGCTCTTCTGGTGGCAGGAAGAGATACAAGGGAGGCTGATGGATCCTCGCATCCCTCAGAATAAGGTGCGCAAGGGAGATTTGGAGCGGAGCTTCTCTGGCCAGGCTTGGCTCTCAAGGATGTTGCTGTCTCTTGCTGTTGCGCTTCCATGGGGGAAGCCGAAGACGGCGGCGATGCAAGCTTTGATCTCCTTCAATAAGGCCAGTTTTTCTTCCTTCTGTTGCTGTAAATCTGTATTGGATCTGTCTCCTCCAACTCGTGGCGGGAGTGTGGAGTTCGACGGCGGATTTGCTCCTCATGGGCAGTGGTGGAAGGATGGCGGCTTGTTCTTGGTGAAGGATGAGGTTTTCTCTACTCGCAGTGGAAGCGCTGGGAGGAAGCAAATCATCTGGTGCTATCTTGATCTTCAGCTGCCTCGGAGCAGAGATACCAAATTATGGAGAACAATCTCGGCGGTTTTCATACTGCCGACTATGATGGCTATCTGGTGGCCGTGCTTGCTGGATTTGTCTGGCATATTTTCAACCTCCAATCGGAGGCCCTCTTCGGAGTTCGTCGTGGTGAATAACGCTTCTCTGGCGGCAAGTGGTGTCGTCCCCGTCGCTGAGGAAGACGACTGCGGCTCGAGCTCTGCTCTCTCTGTTACTGGCGGAGGACCCAATTGCATTTCTATTTTCCTTTGTAGGGTCGTTTCTGTAAATGCTAGGGACTTCGATGTTATTTCTGTTTCTACTAAGGTCCCTATTGTAATTTGTACCCGCCACAGATAATGGTATCCAGGCCCTTCGGGCCGCTCCTTTGTTCAAAAAATGATGGCTGCAGGCCGGTCGCGTCGCGATGCAGGCATGATGCCGTCTTGCCTTGCGTTGCTGGCACTCGGTTCATGCTCTGAAGCTGTCCGCAGACTTTGGAGATAAACACCGTAGAAAAGTTCTTGATCTCATATGAGGTCGTTGGAGTAGCCGTCATTGTTGATGACGAATTTAGGCGAATCAAAACGCGTTATCTAGCCAGATGTGATCTGGCGACGATGACGACATTGAACCTGTCGAATTAGATCAGCTGGTCAGATGCAATCCGACCGATCTTGCCGTCGAAGATGATGTTCCAGCCAGATGCGATCTGGCCGAAGATGACGATGGATCCCGCCCGGATCGTAGCTCCAGGCGCCTTCTGCCCCACGGTGGGCGCCAACTGTCGAGGTATTGTCAAACTGGTGCGATCTAGGGTTACCAACGAACAGTAGAGAAAGACGTGGGTGTTAGGCGATAGGGATTCCGGTGACGGGATTGCACACACGTTTACCCAGCTTCGGATCTCACAACGGCGGCGAGATCCTACGTGCTGCTATAAATCACTATATGGCAGATATGTGTACAGGTTACAATGTGGTTGTATGCTATGACTAAGCTTATGATTGTGTTGCCCTAAGGCTCCCGTAGGCCGGCTTATATAGGCGGCCAGACCTAGGGCTTACAAGGAAAGACTTAACCGGCAAGTAAATAGAGTCCTAGACTAGTACAACTTCTGGCTCCGTCTTGTGCTCCAAGTTGGCTGATCGCTGGACCTCGTCTTGGACTTTCCTTAGCCGGTTGTCTTCTTGCCTTGCGCTTCGGCCTGCTGGGCCACCTGGCCAAGCTGCAGGCTTTGCCACCTGTGGGCCACCTTGGCAGTCCGGCTTAACTCCACTCCGTGGGGATACCTATTTGGTATATCCCCGACACGTGCCTTTTCGTCTGGGCCTGCTATTATCCTTGGCAGCAATGGTCATGGACTTGAATTCTTGTGTTAGTGGGCAACATTTAGAGCAACTCTTGGAGGACGCAAAGTTTTCTTGCAGCCATGAATTGAGCAATGCTTTGCTGAATCTGTCGATGTCTTTATCTGAGATGTCCCAGAGGTTCACGGTGATGGAAGGAGAGCCAGCCAATAAATAAGACAAAGGCGCCCCTTGAGGAGCATAACCTCCTCTGCAGTGAAGTGCCCCACTACTGCAACCCATAAGAAGAGCGGCTGCGCAATTATCTAACTTCTCGATTTCCTTTCCAGAGACATACTGGCTTCCTGCAACATTTTGTCAGACTAGTGAGAACACTGTGTGATAGTACAACATGTACCTGAGCTACGAGCTTCAAAAAAAGTGTGCTGGACAGTACTCAGTGGTTGGAGTTAATATTCCTCAACAGTAATAGCATAAGCGGTCAGCGAACCATCAGACATGGAGACATTGGTCAGCAGTAGCAACATAAGCAGTAGTTCCTACTGATAATATGCCACTATTACTAGCATCACAAGGAGCAAATGATAAGTTTATAAGCCTAAATTTATGGTGCCATCTAGTTAATGTTCCCGTGGAAGCTTTCAATAAAACTGGGTGAACATTTTGTACAAGATATCATGAGGATAGCAGGTTGTAATGGGTACCAGACACTGTTTTTTAGCAAGTGCAAATTGCTTGTGTCCTGAAAAGTGGATACTATAGTAGTAGTGCCCTACACTAAGATAGCTTCAAAGGTTGAAGCGGTGGAAGTTCAAATGACTCCGACACAAGTACAGTGCAAACGCTAACAAAATGACAAAACTATCAGTGTTTATATCCATAGTGCATACCACTTCCATGTCCAAAGTACAGAAAAAGATCATGATTCCTCAAGGCCACGACGAGCTCTTCAGCTGTTGGAGCATCCCCAGAGTTTCCCTGCATGCCATCAATGCATCAAAATTATATGCTGTCGATTGGTTTAAGAATAATCCAAATTTATCCTTTAACAAGCTTGCATCATTCTTGGATTCATTGCCTATTTGCTCACGACAGATGTTAAAGCTTTTCAGCAGGTTGCAATATCTATATGTAACATGCTAACTTAATACACGTCTGAGCCGTGAAAAACTGACAATACACTGAGATGGAGGCTACACCAATACCTGTTAGCAAACCTGGTTTCCAACCATTTAATATTTGACATTTCTAGAGTATAAAAAAACAGTAAGGCTACCACTTCTGCATGCCAAACCATGTATTTGTTTATTTTTTTTGAACAGGGGATCGGTCCCGAAGGACCGAGAGCTTCATTCATAGTCAACGCTGAGTTTACATTTTACAGATAAGGCCCTCAAAGAAAAGGAAATTACAGACCAGACCTTACACCTTACACAAAAGACCTGATATGTACAACAAGAATCGCAATCAAGTCCAGCTCCTTTCTCAGCGCGACGGAACAGAGATGCGACGCAGCCGACCTTCACTTCGCCGGGGACGAACCACTTGGAAAGAAGAGGCGGGAGCACGCTGGCCGCAGCTCGAAGGACCTCCGGAACGGCAACTTGGCCTGGAGGTTGAATAGACCACAAACGCCAGCCAGAGAGAACCGTAGCCAGCGTGAGGGACGGGAGTGGTCGCCACATGACCATTAGAGACGACGGCGAGGACGCCGGCGTGAGAGCACTCCCTGGAGAAGCCACGCAAGAGCTCCCCTGGTGCAGAACCAACCACAAGCAAGCACGAACTTGGGGATCCCCTGTTCCACCACCACCGAGACGAGGAACAGGGGAATCACCAAAGTCGCAACTGCCGCCGCTGGAACCACGATTAACGAGCTTTATGGAAGAGGTCGCCGAAGAGACGAAACCAGCCGTCGCCTCCAACCGCTGGAGCTTGACGGACTGCCTCACCTCCACCGCCGTACGCCAGGAGCCACTCGAGAGCTCCGGCGACCGAAACCCCACAGCGCCATCCTCAGATCTGCCGATGCAGACACCACACCATCTTCTCTCCTCGCCACCATGGCCGGCAGGAGAAGAACCAGCAGCATCACATCTCAGAAAAAAGAGATGGCCAGATCTGCCATTATTCGAGCAGCTCTTGGTCACCACCGTCGACCTTCCACCTTGAAAGCTCGCCGGAGAGCGCCGGAGACAGCCGGCTGGTGCTTGGCAGGAGCACCAGCGAAGAAGAGCCGTACGGCATCTCGCCAGTTGCCATAGAGGACCAAAGAACTAACCTTAACCCTACATCTACGGCGAGAAGAAGAAGACCTAAACTGTACAGAAGGCCACGGCCGCCATCTCCAGCTACCCTCCGGCCAGCAGAGCCAGCGGAGAGAGGCTCGAGCGGCGCCGGGCGAGCACAGGCGACTCTCAAGTGGGGAGGAGAGCGAGAGAGGAGAGAGAAAAGAAAGGACCAAAATGCGACGACGACTTCTAGATCGGGGAAGGAAGGGAAGGATGAATTTATTTATACAACACATGTACTAGAATTATTATTCTTTTGCAATATTCAGTGTGAAACAGTTTGTTTGAACAAGAAGCACAGTTTTCCCAATATATCTAACTAGTTAACAAATCGTCTTTACCTTCCACTCGTAGTTTCTAAACAACTCATCAAATTCTTCTTGTGTGCTGGTCAAATCACCACTAGGATTCAACAGATAGAATGCATCAAAAGGGTCGATAACAGGAAAAGGAGGGGATATGGCACTGGCATTTCTGTTATGATTAGTACTTCTAGTCAATGCTAGAAAAATACTTTGCATTGATGGCATGCGGTATATTTCTTGATTCCTTAACACGAGTAAGTTCTCCTAAGGAAGCATCTGCACTGAGTCATTTTAAGCAGAGGTTAAACAAGATATATGTGGGGATCGGAAAAAACTGCAATTGCAATATTGCTAGACAAACAATACGAGAAACGTAGCAGTAGAACCTATCCTTTTGAGAATGATGCAGTAACTTCAAGCAGACAGTACGAGGTTGTAGACAAGCAACATACATGCTAAGATGACTAAACTTTACCTATAAAAGATCTAGCCTTAGAGTGTTAATTGCATCCGCTGTTCAATTTATGACAAAAATGAATTTCATTAGACCACGTCAGGCTAGATGCAAATTACACAGAATTCACAATATTTATCCCTTCCAGCAGCTAATCAGTAAAGCAGAACATCCGTCAAAACATACGCTGAGCTAAAAAGGCCTTTTTACTAACAGAGGAATTAGCCAACAATAAGGATATCATGTTGCTCACCTGCACATCAGCATCCAGGACTAAAATGACCGGAGTTCTGTCAACTGGCTCAGCCGGCTCATTTGCTATACCATTGCATAAATACTCGAGGGTCACCATATCAATCTGGCAACAGGAGGCTCTACGTCTATCTCTTCCACAACACCCTCCCCTGCCAAAGTAACCTTTATATGATATAAACTGAGAAATGCATTCCTTCAATTCAGCTGCTGATGCAACCCTAGCAAGGATGACCTTGATGAGTGCTGGATCTACTTTAAGTTTAAATTCTGACTCCAGACCAGTGATTAGATTTTCCAGCACTGCATCGCTGTGTTGGTCAGTTAACTGGTGGCCCAGGAGAAGGCACTTCCAGGGTCCTAGCCACAACTCTTCCATGTTTCTGTTCAAAACAATGAACAATATATCAGAACAAATGAATAATGATTTTTAAAATATAATCCTATATGACAAATCAAAATTTCAATAATGTATTGACCAAAATATCGAGAGTATCGCCTTGGAACATTTACAGTTTTACACTAATACACAGAAGAAATCTTACTCCAGTATCTCATTAAGGTCGTCGTTGAGCTTCATTCTATCTGACCACCACCTTATGGTATTTGCTTGTCCATCCTTTGGAATGTGGGTTGCAGCAGAGAGGGATCTAAAGTTATCCTCAAGTAGCTTTTTGAATGTTGGAGCCACATAATCTGTAATAGTGTAACTCCAAGGGCACTTCCATTTCTTATCTGATGCTGTAGTTGGATTATCCAGTTCTTTGATAGGAGAGTCTCCATTCTGTGCTTCTGTCAAACAATAAACATGTTAACAAAAAGTGCAAGAGACCCAATATTGACTTATAGTACAGTATGCAATCACAACAAGAAATCTACACACCTTGGTGTTTCGCCGAGAATATTCACAAAATAACCTCCAAGCATACTAATGCACACGATGGGTACATCAGGAAGTTCATGGAAGAATTCTGTTACATGCTTTTTAAGATGTTCCATGTCTGTAGATGAACACCTGATACAGAAACTGTAGTTCAATTATAGATTTATATACACCATATGAAACAATAAATTAGCAAAACAAATATTTAAATTTTAAACCTTCGAAATTTTGGAACTTTGTCTGTCTTGTCTGCGAAATCTCTTGCGACACCCTAAAAACACGAAGGGGACATCATTAGGAAAATGAGGTCCGCGACTATTTTTAATCTGGTGTGAATTTGGAATGGTACAAACCTTTGTATCTGTTTTTCTGGGCAATGCCTCTAAGCTTGCAAGGTAATGGCAATTAAGATATGTTCCGACAGATGTTTGATGAAAGTATGCAGCCCAATGATTCAAAGAGAGAGATCCCTCAGAAAACAAAGGTAATTTGACCTTGGAATCTATCGTTGAGAGTAAGCATATGCATGTAAGTAGCCTGCAAACCTACAACAGGGGAGTTTCATTTCATCACAGGAGCCAAAAAAGAAAAGAAAAAATAGCCTTATTTTAGCGGCCACTAACAAAAAGGTAGAATACATATATGCACTAAGCATTTAAAATTACAACAGCACATGACTGAAGGATATCACGGACCTCCTGAAGAAGTGAAGGACTCTCTCCAGATAGCGCAAAAGCTTTCAGCAACCACAAAACAACATCAGACATTTGTGTTTTAGAGAATCTGCAGCAATCATTCCTGTAGATAGTGGTGAAATGATGAGGGTTTAGCAAGGGTCTTGAAATGCTATGATCTTATGCATGTGACTGATGCACAATTCGGAGTTGATGGGATAAACCTTGACTGTTCTGAAAGGAAACCCTTCAGCATAAAGAAACTCATACTACATAGTATTTCTGCGCGCTCTAAAGAAAGAAAATCACCAGTATCTTTATTCATGATTAGTTCAATTAAATGAGGCCCATAGGTTCTATAACAACCTTGAGGAAGAGATCTGAAATACAATAATGATATGCACTGCCAGTAGATACAATGAACTTCATGAGCTCCATGCTTTCCACCCTGAGCTCCCAAGGCTCTTGCTGCAGAAGGCAACACATCAGGACTGAACAATATGAAAGAATTAAGAAACTTAACTAATAACAACCAACATCTAGCTCAATCACAGAAAAATTAGATCCACTTAAGCTAAAGGATACATATAATTCCAAGTATCACATGTAGAAATATGGAGTGTTATATTTGTGTTGTGAGGTAGTGCATACTTGTACAACTTGCGTAAGAAACTTAGGCTACTGTTTGTTTCACTGGCACAGTTGTGGCTCAGCACAAATTTCTAACTCCATGGACCACGTTCATGGACTAATAGTTTAGTTAAGCTAGCCACACGTGTGACACCCACTGTATTGGCCACATCTTTTGTGGCAGGGCACACTTTGGCTAACTTAGTTTTGACATAGTTAAGCAGCATGTCACCAAACAAAGAGGTCCCTTAGCCTCCATAGCCATGTGACACCCTCAATTGTGTGTCTCATGAATGCACTATAACACAGATTATATGGCGTGTAACAGAACATGAACCAAAACAGTACCTGTTTTTAACAGAAGCGACACATGATGGCATCGGCGAATGCAGTCTTTTCTGAACTGCAATATATTCTCAATGCATTCAAAATTAAGTGAACAAACAAATAGGCAGTTCCAACATCCAAACATATTGCATATGTCATCTCTGTTGCGGTCAACACCATCAAAAGCAAGGTTTAGCTTACCACAGACCAAAGCATCTACAGACAATTTGTTCCTCCAAGATATGTCATTTCTGCTACTCAGTTCAGCTAAATCTTTTTCACTTTTCACATGTGCAGTTCGCTTACTGGATTGTGTGGTTCTACTCTTTGCATGAGCTGCCACATTCTGTTCTTTGGCTAAACGTGATGAAGTTCTGGATGCCCTCTTCACTTTAACATCCAATAGTGGAACACTTTCGGCATTCTTCAAGTTATCCCTTTCAGATTTTGATCCCACAAGTTCACCGCATTGATCCATAGGTGCCTGACTGAACAACAAACAAGGAGTACACGGCGGTAACACTCCATTCTTGGCTGCTAAGGGTTCTCTCCCATGATTACAAGTTCCACGCTTGGTTTCTGCAATACAATCCTTGTTGCGCAAGATACAACTAGTATTAATTTTATCACAGGACCCAGCAGAAAATTCCAAACCAGTGCTATTCAATTTCTTCATGGCAGATCGGTACATGCCTAAAGCATTGGACAGATTGCCTGTTGACTGTTTCTGCAGGTCTTTCTCGAAGAGATTCCAAGAACGATCTCCATCTTGCACATCAATTGATATCTCTAGAGTCAACTTGCATGTCTTGCATGAAATGAATTCATCATTGTCTGCAAGGAGGACCTCAGCACGTTTAAGCTCACCCTCAGCGGCATCCCAGAGCTGTTTCTTGAGGTATAGTTGACCTGAAACATGAGATAGCATGGACAGATGAACAAAAAAAAACAATGAAGTAACTGATAGATCATCAATAGATGTACGTACCTAACACTGATGTAAATACAATGGCAAAAATTGGTAATCCTTGGACACATGATATCTCTTTTCCTGTCCGTAATAAAATTTCTGCTTCAGCACCATCACCAACCAATTCATGCATCACAGCAACCTGAGTACATAGTGAAAAGCATGAATAATATGAGAATGTCTGTAGCCTACTTGAGGCCAGGTTTTAAACCATGGAAATGATGACGATGCTACCAACAGCCAGAGCAGTGTCAACACAATCCATCACTCGTAGGTAGGTTGGACTCATGTTACCAAGTGATAGATGGCTACGGTTGTACACATATTCCACCAACTCTTTCAATCATTTTGCAGGTACTGAAATTAACCCATGACACACTATTGTTATTATACCTGTAATGTGCTTTCAAGATAACATCTAAGTACATTCCATGGGGTGAGGAAAGAATCTCTCATGCTGCTTGGCCTGGTACAATCTGGCCAGATTTCAGCCATTGTTGGTCCCCAGGCTTCAAGTGAAACAAAGCCTTGTCCACCAGAACATCGGCCTTCCCCACTTACAAACTTCCCCAGATTATATCTGAACTTCTTTTTTAGGAGATTCTTGCGCAATTGGAGTGCTTCTCTTCCATATGAAATGGCCTGCAAAAATAAAACAAAGGGTGTTCTAATTACAGAGAGGCTAAACTATAGAACAGCTCCACGGGCAAGCATATTTCATAATAACTGAAGATTTTCCTTCAAGGTAAATTGATGAGGAAAGCCAATTACCTGGAGAACTTGTCCTCTTGACAGAAGTCTTTCTGACAAACCATAGTATATACAGCCAGCCAGATAGGTTGATTGGTTACTCGAAGGAACCTGCAAAATCAAACAGTACAAGATGCATAAAAAACAAAAAGACAATGCAAATTACGCCACTGCAACGCAAGCAACAGAGCTTACTTCAGAAACTAGAGAAGATGCAACTTTCTCAATCTCATCGACACTAGCACTGAAACCAAACTGAGTTCCAAAGGAGGGTTCGCATGATTGAGAAAGGAAATCAGGAGGCCACATCCGCTGGAGAAACATAGTAAGAGAAGGATAATCTCCTTTGAAACAGTTTCTCCAAAATACTGTACTGTGGCAATCAACACCAAGATGCTGTGCCACATAAGAAACAAATTTCTGGTCCATTGGGAGATGACAGCATGCATGATTAAGGCGCCCGTTGATAAATAACATGGATAATAATTTTTCTAGTGGTAAATTTTCTTGCTTCCATGTCATTATGATAAGCTTGCACAGCTCAAACTGAAGTTCAAAGCAGCCCGGATATAAAGTAAAAACACATGATTATCTTGCAAAAGGCCAGCAGTTGCGCCTTGTCGAACCTAATAAGTTTTAGCATGGCCTTACCTTCATCGCTAGCAAATCAACCAGAGAACAAAGAAGTGGTACAAGAGTTTCTGATGGCTGTTGAAAGACCACACCAGGAGAAAAATGATGCAAAGTACCCATCTTTGACCACAAGTCAACAGCACTCCTGACATTCTCAATTACCTATTGGAAAAAACAAATAATCATAAGCAAACAAAGCAAATGCACGTTATAGCCAATATGCCAGGGCGTGATTGGTAGGCTGCATGGTGGTTGGTAGAATTGCATGGAAGTTGGTAGACACGGAATGAGGGAACATAAAGGAATCTTGCATGTTGAACTGCTGTTTGGTTATATACAAGGCCTCACGTTGTGGCCCGCACAATTAGTAAACCAGTGCCCAGCGAGGCCCCGCAGGGACGGCATATCGGCCGTTTGTCCAGATGCAGGCATGCGACAAAGATGCCCTGACATCATGCTCCTCTCACATTGCATTGAGGAAGCGGCCACAACCAAACACCAGCACATGCAATTCTACCAACCCCACCTACTTTCATGCAGACGGTTACTTCCTGTTATTTGGTTTCTCCTCTTAATGAGCCTGGCATGGATACTAGCATCTGGGGGGCTGCCCCTGGGAGAACGAAGGACTGATGCAAGTGAGGGCAAGTAACCTATCACGCCCCAAGTGACTATACAAGCAATTCATATGAAGCAGTTACCTTGCCGCCAGGATTGGCTTCCTGGGCACAATGTGCATGCAAGCAGTATGCAATAGCCAATTCATGGGTCACAACTGCATTGCCTTGAGATGAACTCTGTAAGATGCCTCACTGGTTAGATAGAAGAAAATGAATCTTAGATCTCCTTTGTGGTCTACATAAGAAAACAAGACAGGAAGGGAGCAGCAGGGAGAGGAATGGGGGGCTCGCCAGTAAGGATATGGCTTTAGACAAGGAACGAAGACAGCTGCTTATGTTTTGCACCCCGGATGCACGGAGTGTACGTGCCTTCCTCACTAAAACCCTTGATCTGTCCAGATCATATTCTTTTGAACTATATATTTCATTCAAGAGAATATTTATTATTCTATTTTGCATATTTGCACAGAGCATGGGGGCACGAGATTCCATTGCTCCATATGCTAATAATTCCTGCAAAAACCAATGTACATCCAAAGCATTTAGCATCAGAATGCGATCAAAATACAGATACACCATCGTTAACCTTAACAAAGCAGAATATGATACCTGCTCTAATATTAAGCCAATCAACTTCGTTGGCAAGGGAGATGGCTGGCCCAGAAGTGGAGCGCTATCCACACATTGGTCATCCTCAAAATCTTTCAGTGTTATCTTGCATAAGAAAATAAATGAAACCACATCAACAAAGTGTTTGAAGCGGGATAGTATCTCTGGTTTTTTATGTCAATACCTTAACCCATAATTTGATCAGAACAAAACAGCTTTTGTGATAATCAGATGTGTCACCATAACCCAACAATTTAGACAGGCTCTTCACAACAATATCTCTTATCCCTTTCGAGTCACATCTACGGAGAATGTCAACCATCTTTGCTATCCTTGCAAATGCATCCGTAATGATATCCTTCAGTCTATCATTTGGCACATCCTCGGTAATGACATGACCTTCCGTTCTTGCTGACGAGTACGAAAGTCTGGCGTGTGCCCATGTTGTTTGACAGCATAGTTCCAATGCCTTTGGTGCCTGAAGTGGTTACAATCGTCAGTCGTATAAGAGTCCATAGTTTAAGGCAAATTTAAGTAATAGACCAGCACCTAACAAGGGTACCTCTTCAAGGTTTCCGATGTTATAAAGTGTCACACCAATCGTCAGTCGTATAAGAGTCCATAGTTTAAGGCAAATTTAAGTAATAGACCAGCACCTAACAAGGGTACCTCTTCAAGGTTTCCGATGTTATAAAGTGTCACACCAATATTACCGATAGAAGAGATCAAAAAATTGAGCTCATCAAGCTTTATCCATGTACTTGAAATGGCACAATTGATAGAAGACAAGCTCTTCTGCACTATGAAAGCAAAATGCATTAATAATAAGAATGGTATTAGAAAAAAGTAAATGGGTAATTTAGCAGCAATTCTCCACAAATGGAACTGGTACAGGAGAATACAGATCAGAGAATTATGTGACATAATACCAGCCGTAAATGACTAAATGGTCTTCTGTTCAAACAAAGAAGATTCAATATAAATTTAGGACAAGCGACTTAAGTACCTGGATAGCCTCGTTGGTCACAAAGGAAATTTTGCTTGCCGAAACTAGGGATCTCAATAAGGTTCCACGTTGTTCACACAACCTCGCCTTCTCTTCTTCAGACATTTTGGTACAACTGTTACAAACAGGTTGCAAAATCAGAAATCACTCACTTATTGCGACACGTGATTTTGTGGACTTTACCTATATGCAAAAAGGCTGGAATCAATAAATTGATTCAGTGCCATTAAAACACAAGTCATATTTTCTGAACTTAGGACTGTTTTTCCTTCAGAAAAATTCTTCCAAACTGCATCTGCATGCTGCAACAGGATCTTGCAAACGAACTCCAAAGACCGTCTTTCTTATTGGGATTCACAACGTCTGTTGGTCGACTAGCATATTTCCCCAAACTATCGCGCTGATTGGATTTGCCATGGGTGACACGGAAAACCCGGGCTAGTGTGCCGAGGGCAGTGTTCAAAGTTTGTAGATTATTTTCATTCTTGAGAAAATACACTGATATAGTGGGGTGATCTTCGCTTTCTATTCTCCGGATACTGAAGTGTAACCCGGTAGCATAGAGATGGAGAATTGAGGCGATGGGCGAGGAAATCTATAATTTGCAAGAAAAAAAATTAATCAAATGGCACTGTATGGTATGCATTACAATCAAGCAATGCTACAAAAACAGTGCAGAATGTACCTCAGAAAAATAGCCACCTTGTGTATATAGTTCTGAAGCACCAGCATGTACAACCCTATTTGAAGAAAGAAAGCTCCAAGAAAAATATGCTACAAATTCCAGGAGCTCATTTACAGCCTTAGGTAAGTCGGCCTGAAATTTTTGGCAGGATATTACAACAGTTAACACTTTGGTATAATAACACTGCCTTGTAAGTTTCATGGGATGGAAATGTATTGTATAGAATTGGAACACCCGGCGCAAACAATATATGAACCTGAAGTGCACCAGAAATCTGCTTTGCGTGACTTAATTCTCATTTTTCCAAAAATGACTTTGCATCAGTAATCACAATGAGGTAGAATGCTTCGAGATAGAGCAACATACAGAATCAGGATTATTAAACAGCATCTGCTGCTTCAAGACTTCTAGCACATTCAGTATCACCACAAAAATAAGTACCACACGCTCACAGTAAGGTATTCATGTGTTGCACGTAACAAGTTTACATTATGAACAAGGGTACTCTGTCTGGCGATAGAGAAGTGTAACCATAGGTAGGAAACAATAACAATGTTTGGCAAGATAGATTTACAAAGTTCAGCTATTGGAAGTGGTACTAACTTTGAATAACACACGCATATCTCCAAACCAAGGAATCACACAAATAGTAAAAACTTGTAAAATATATGAATCATACTTCCAGCTTCACGTTCATGTGATTTTGTTCAGTCATCACTTTTACTGCTAAACTTAAGTTGCATAGAATACCACAGTGGATCATCATAATCGCGTTTGCCCAACCCACTTTTGTCATCTTAGTGTTTGTTTGACCAGCTTTTGCCTACTTTGCTGTCTAGTTTTCTACAGCAGGTTATTAAATAAGCACAACACATCACTGAGCCTTAGTGCAGATTGATGTGCTTCTGAATTTTAATGAAAGACAATGTGTTTTATCTGCATGAATTTGCTCAGCCACAGGGAATTGAAGCTCTAGATGGTTTTAAGGAACCAAGTCAATAAATACTGTACACGAAATTTACGATATTTGATGCAAATGATCAGTTTCTTCACTTTCTTGAGCACAATATGATAATTCAGTCTAAATTAAAGAATAAGTTTGGTGTCTAATAGAGTGTAAGTCATAGCTAGGAAACAATTTTTATAAATAAGACAGATTTACAAAGTCCAACTATTGACAAGCCTTATTCCACTTTTAATCACACACACACACACAGACATCTCCAAAGCAAGGAGCCCCACAAATAATTTGCATTTTGAGAATCAATTTAGAAGCCATATTTATAGCTTCACATTCATGTGGTAGAGTCAAGTCACGACTCACGAGTTTACTGATAGAGATCATGCAGATTAGTGTGTTTCTGAAATTTTAGTGAAATACAACATGTTCCAGCGAGATGTTACTACCTTGACATGTAAAAGAGCAGTCTCCAACACTTTAAGCAAAAGCTTTGTGCTCCCTCCCCAACTCAAATCAACAGAAGAGCAGATCTTGCGTGCAACCTTCAACCAGAATAAACAGTAAAAGCGTTAACCAACCAATATAATCAAGTCATATATGTTATGGCAATCAATTTGCTAGTGACACATACGGCGGACAAGCGCTCAATCATCTGCGCCTCCGCACACTGCTTCAAGGTTGCAACACAGAAATCGTGCACAAGGTCATCGTCGAAGAACGAAGCCTCGGCAGCCAGGAAAATGGCACAGCGGCTCAGTGCATTCACAAGCAGAGTGGGATACTTCCTGCTGGAGTCCTCAGTCAGAAACCTGCAGCAGAGGTACAAAACATCATAGTCACATATGCGTACCGGCCTTATTTCTTAAAAAATGCAGAGCCCGTAATCTCACCCGAGCCATGGTTGGAGCTCCTTAGCAAGGACGAGAACCCGTTGGTAGGGGGCGGCTTCCTTCACCTTGCCCTTGGCGGCACAGTTAGCAAGGCACACTGTGAGCTCAACCGCGAGTGTGCTGACTTGAGCCTCTCCTGCAGTGCCAGGCTTGGGGAGGAGGGAAGGAACACTCGCAGCACCACGGCGAGGCTTCGAGGCCGAGGCCGCAGCCACCCTCGGCGTCGGCCGGGCTAGGGTTCGGGCGGAGGAGCGACGGGAGGATCTGGAGCGAGCGGCACAGGAACGAGAGGAACCGCTTCGCGAGAGGGCGCACGGCTGCCGCGTCGGGGGGCGGCGGCTGCTTGGTGGGGTTAGTGTTGGCGGCGGGCAGGTGGGGGAGAAGGGCTGGAGGTAGGCGGCGAAGCGGGAGTGGAGGTGTAACGACCCGACAGAGTAAGGGTTCGGATCAATTACAGAATCAACAGATCAGAGAGAATGGGGATGAGAAGAGCAGAGCAGGATGAGACTTGCAGAAGAAGAAGGTGAGAGACGTAATCACAATTCACTCATTCCGTAGTTTGCCACAACGATACACCAGAGCTTATAACAACGCTCTCGTCACACGGCCACATGCGGCCCACTTAGCTTCCGGCCCATGGCCCACGTACAACATGACACACTGCACCTGACGGAACTAAGGTGCAGCTGTGACATTCGCCGCTGCTTGAGATGAATCTCCATCCCAGATTGATGCCTCCGGGTAACGAGCTCGAAGAACTTCATAATCCTCCCAGGTCGCAGCTTCCACCGATTGATTTGTCCACTGAATCAAGAGCTGAACCACAGGTGCATTACCTTTCTTGCGCATGCGACGCTCCAGAATTGCAGCAGGAACCACGTCCTTGGTCGTCAGGTCTGGAGGGCTAGGCAGTTCACTGAACACTGGAGAGTAGTCTGGAGTGAACGGTTTCAGTTGCGAGACATGAAAAACAGGATGAATGCGAGCTTCTGCTGGTAAATCCAACTTATATGCCAAGGTGCCAATCCTCTGAGTAATAGGAAATGGTCCAAAGTACTTGAACGCCAACTTCCGGCATGGTCGATTGGCCACTGTAGTCTGTGTATAAGGCTGAAGTTTGAGCAGTACCTGATCACCCTCGGTGAAACTTCGTTCTGTGCGATGACGATCTGCTTTCTTCTTGAAACGATCTTGAGCACGGAGCAGCTGGGTACGTACATGAGAGGTGTGCTCTACCCACTCCAATTCAGGATCAGACAATTCCAGTTGATCCCATTCCAGCATGGCACCCAAGTTAGGTTCTCGCCCATATAATGCTTTGAAGGGTGAACACTCCAGCGAAGCATGATGACTGGAGTTATACCAGAATTCAGCCACAGGTAGCCAGCGGCGCCACTGCTTCGGTGCATCATGAACAGCAGTGCGCAGATACATCTCCAAGCATTGGTTCACGCGTTCCGTTTGACCGTCAGTCTGCGGATGGTATGCTGTAGAGTAGAGAAGTTTGGTACCTGCAGTTGACAGCAACTCACGCCAAATTGAACTTGTAAAAATCCGGTCTCTATCGGAGACAATGGTCAGAGGCACCCCATGTAGCTTGATGACATTGTCCCATAGTGCTCGTGCCACCTGAGCTGCAGTGAAAGGATGTTTGAGCGGCACAAAATGGGCGAATTTAGTCAGGCGATCAACTACCACCATGATCACCTCAAACATTCTGTGGGATATCACTCCAGAATTCATGCTGTGGGATATCACTCCAGAATTCAGCATCTCCTGCACTTGTTTTTCTATCTCGTCCTTTTGAATGGGAGAGTAGCGGTATGGTTTGGAATTAGGTGGTGTTGCCCCAGCTTCCAAGGATATGGCGTGATCATACTGCCGGTGAGGGGGTAAACCAGTTGGCTCTGCAAAAACATCTGCAAACTCCGCAACCACTGCAGTGATTCCCTCTGGCATCATGTCATCTGGAGTTTTCTTTGGATTGTTCTCCAGAACTGCCATAGCCCAGATATCGTTTGTGGCATGCAAGTGTAACAATTCTTGAATATCCAGAACTGAAATTTTTGGAGGATCTGTCGCCTGAACCCCTTGCAACGTGATACGCTGCCCATGATGATCAAATGAGATTTTCTTCTGCTGCCAATCACATTCCATGGGACTGAAAGAAGTGAGCCAGTCCATTCCCAGCACCCCATCATACGCGCCAAGGTCCAAAACTCTTAGGTTGGTCTGGAATGTATGCCCCTGGCATTGCCACGATAGCTGATTCACCATCTTATCACAATTGAGAACTTGTCCATTAGCCACCTTCACAGGTACTGCAACAATGTCCGTGGTTTCTATCCCAATGCTGTTCACGAAATTGGAGTTGATGAAACTGTGTGTGCTCCCCGAATCAAGTAAGAGCAACATGACTTGAGTCCCCACTTGTACTGTCAACTGAATGGTGGAAGGAGAATCCTGTCCTGACAAAGCTTGAGCTGACAACATACAACATGCTGGTCGTTGGTCAGGTTGTTGGTCAGGGTCATCAAGCAATTCGAGTGCTCTGACCGTTTCATCCGAAAGCATTTCACCATAATCACCCACTTGTATAGTTAGCAGTTGCGCCTGTTTCCTGCATTGGTGTTCTCGAGAGTATTTGTCTCCGCACTTGAAGCACAACCCATTTGCACGCCTGTAATCACGCAACTGCCGCTCTCGGCTAAAATCATCACCTCCTGCTCTAGGAACTGCAGGCAGTCGAGGTTGCACTGGCACTGGTGCAGGGGGAGGTCGACCAGCTGGTGGTGGTCTTGGTCGAGGATGTTGCGCCTCCAATTCTTCCTCCTGAATGCGGGCAAACACGGTAGCTCGTGTGATACTGGTTGGTGCTTGAATTCGTACAGCGGCACGCAGTTCATCCTTAAGCCCCAATAGGAACTGAGTCACGAAGAACTTAGTGCTCAGCGTCGGGTCCATGGCGAGCAGATGGTACATGTAAGTCTCGAAGCTTAATCTGTACTCCACCACGGAACCAGTCTGCTTAAGCTGCAGGAGTGCGTGCATCTGAACCTCGTACTCATCTGGTCCAAATTCTTCCTTGAGTGCCTTGCTGAAAGCCTCCCACGAGTGCTGCCGAAACTGTCGGAATGCTTGCCACCAGAGCGCGGCGTGCCCGTCCAAGTACAGGGACGCCGTCGTCACCCAAGTCTGCGGCGGAGTGCGGTACAGCTCAAAATACGTCAGGCAACGATCCAGCCACAAACTTGGTAAGTGCCCATCGAATTTCGGGAAATCATGCTTCGGCGGCTTCACAAATCCGCCGTCCTCGTACTGCGCCCCGTGACGCTGCTGTTGCGGCGGCTGCTGCAGATGTAGGAGCTGAGGCTGAGGCACCATCTGCGCGGCTGGCGGCTCGGGCATCAAGGGCGCGCCGTCGTTTGCCAGGCGTGGGGGCAGCGCGGAACCGCCGGATCCCGCAGAGCGCAGATCGGGCAACCGCGTGAGCGACGCCACCGGCGCGGACGCTGCTTCCTTGCGCGTCGCGTCGATGTCCTTCTGCGTCAGATCCAATTGCTTCCGAAATCCTTGCAATTCCTTGGTGACTCCTTCGTTGAACACGAGTTGTTCCGCATGGCGCTTGTCGCCGACCACAGCCTGCCCGTCGAGGCGCTTGAGGATGTCCTCGAACATGGTCTTCACCTGATCGGCGTTCGCCGCCATCGCCGACAGCACTTGCTGCGTCTGAGCCGAAGGTTTAGTTGGCGCCGTCGCGACCCCCTCCAAGCAGATCCGACCCGGCTAAGGATTTTGGGCAAAATCGCCGAAGCAATTCCGCACCTGTCGCCTGGAATCACAGATCGATGCCGAGAGAGTACGGGGCACAGCGGAACCAATTTGTGGTGGAAATTTCTGGCTCTGGATACCAAATTGTAACGACCCGACAGAGTAAGGGTTCGGATCAATTACAGAATCAACAGATCAGAGAGAATGGGGATGAGAAGAGCAGAGCAGGATGAGACTTGCAGAAGAAGAAGGTGAGAGACGTAATCACAATTCACTCATTCCGTAGTTTGCCACAACGATACACCAGAGCTTATAACAACGCTCTCGTCACACGGCCACATGCGGCCCACTTAGCTTCCGGCCCATGGCCCACGTACAACATGACACACTGCACCTGACGGAACTAAGGTGCAGCTGTGACAGGAGGCCGGCGCGGGAGGGCGGGGAAGAGGTTGGCGGCCTCGGCCTCCATCGCCGGCGGTCGGAGCGGATGGGATTTTTTTTTTTTTTGCCGTTTGGGCGGAGAATGGGCAATAAGGGCACCTCCAACGGCCCAGCGCATCCGGACAGCCAAATCGGACCGATTCTGTCCGCTTTGGGCGGACCGCGTACAGATTTTGGGCCTCTGTCCCTTTTGGGGTGGAGGTGCCCCCAACGGCCGGCCGCATCTGTCCTGGGACAGCACATTTGCACACATTTGAAACAAATATGGATACAAACATTTAACATACAAATATTAATATGGATACAAACATTCAAACATTCAAATAGACATAGTTCAAATGAGCCAAAGTTCAAAATACACATAAATAGCAAACGATAGAAATTAGTTTGACAAATAAACAAGATGCAAATCAAATATCACCACGCTCACGAATGATCTTTTGCTTCTTGAGCACCCAAGCTCTTGTCTCCGGGTCCATGGTGGTCAAGTCGGTCATCATGATCCGGTTCTCCTCGGCCATCACCGCGAGCTTGTTGCGCTCCGCCTCGTTCTTGATTCGGTTGGCTTCTATCTCAAGCTTCTTATTTTGCATTGCAACATAGCATGTCATGGCCTCCTCCTTATCTTTGCGTTTCTCAACATACCTTGCGGTGATGGAGGACTCCTTGTTTTCGAGCAATCCCTTCAACGTTGCCTCCAATTTGGCCGCGGCTTCCTCGCGCTTGGCATCTTGGGCCATGGCCTTGTGTCCTCTCGGCCGCACCGCCCGGCCATTTTCATCTTGGCCGAGTTCTTCATCATCTTCATTCGCCCTTTTCTTCGACCCTTTCTTCAAAGAGTTGTATAGCTCGATCCACTTGGGGCATCCCTTGATCATCTCCCAACAATGCACCAAGTTGAACTTGATCTTGTACACCTTCTTGAAGAAGTCCATTGCTTGAAACCCAAGGACATCAATGCCAACCCCACTCACCTTCCGGGCCTTCATACGATCATAGGAGGCTTGAAATTTGCTACATTCGGTTTGAATGTGTGACCATCTCTTGCTAAGAGACCCCTCATTCCGATCACTCTCAATTTGGTAGGGACGCAACTTTCTTGTCTCATGGAAGTGCTTGTGAACCCGAATCCAAAACGTCGAGCCCTTTTGTTGAGCACCAACGGTGGCATTTTGGCTCACCGTCATCCACGTCTCACAAAGGACTTTATCCTCCATGTCCGTGTACGACGCCGTGCGGGCATTCCTCTTCTTGAGGTTGGCGACGAGGTTGGCATGCTCCTCATCAAAGTCGAGAGGCTCATCGTCAATTGAGACACGCTCGGCTTGTGTCTCACCTTCGGGTTGTGTCTCACCAAGGCCGGTTGGGTCTTGTGTCTCGGCGTCTTCAGTGTTGATGAAGTTTGGGCCGGTGAACATCATGTCGTCCATGAAACATTCGTCATTGCCGACGTCGTCGAAGAAGGCCGGGTTGGACGGTGTCATGGGCGTCTCCTCAAAATCGAGCACCCGAGGGTCGGGTATGCTGCCCGCCTTCAACATTGACCGGCTCTTCGGCTTGCCGCTGGCGGCCGGCGTGACGTTGAGGTCGATGTGGGGCGCCGCAGGGCCTGCGGGGACATGTGTGCCCATCTCCGGTGACGCCTCGCGGGACCCGAGGCGCGATACGCCAGCCGCGGGGACAGCCGCGGGCACCGCCAGCGAGGCCGTAGAGAACGGGGGACGCTGACCTTGGCGGCTTCCCTTTGGCGGACGAGGCCGAACTCGCCGCCGAGGCCACGACAGCGGGGACAGCGGCGACGTCGGCCGCAGCGCGGGGAATGAGGCCGCCGAGGAGAAGCACCGCCCGGGCCACGGCCTGAGTGGCTATGACGTCGGCGCAGCGCGGGCCTCGATGGCGGCCATCCGCTCCTTCTCGGCGGTGGCCAAGACGGCCGCGGCGTCCTTCGCCCGCTTCTTCTCCCTCCGCTCTGCCCTCTTGTCGGACGCCGGCAACCGCTCCTTCTTCACCGTCAACAGGGCGGCGCCAGCTGCGGCCGTGGCCGCCGAGAGTCCGTCCTCCATCGTGGCCGGCGGCGGTAGCTAGGGCGGCGGCGAAGGGTGGGAGAGGGAGAGGGTTTGTGTGGGAAGGGGGAATCTGTGGCTGGGCAGTGGGCCAGGCGCGGACAAGGGAGTACAAGAGGCTGTCCGTTTTCTCCCCCAAACCTGGACCAAACTTGGGCCAGGTTTGGGGCCGAAAACCTGTCCGCGCGGACAGTTGTCCCTTTGCGCCGGGCCGTTGGAGGGGCTCCTCTGTCCGTTCAGACAGATTCGGACACGGCCCGTCCGGATGCGGAGGGCCGTTGGAGGTGCCCTAAGTCGGGTGGCAAAAAAAAGTTGAACTCCATACTGGGATACTTCTACCATATATTGCCTAGTTTTAAGCACATAATTTAGTTTCACAATAAATAAAACATAGAAATAAAATAATCCCAACAACGGTTCAAATACATTGAAATTCGCCATGGATTGCCAGATCTGCGGCGAGGAGATCAACAATCTCAATTGGCAACTAGTGATCAACATTGGCCTCCCACTGCGCCAAATCACCTCGGGACGGCCCAAGGCCACCTCTCCTACAGCAAAACTATCAGCTCCAAGCCAAACACTAAACTTCTTGTTCCTATACCTATCTCGTACACCGCAAACTTCACAAAAGAAGCCAAACTTTTCATACTTCACTACATATAGGTGTCTCTTGCTATTGAGATAGAGACAATCAGGTCGGTGAAAGACCTTATGCATCAATCAGACTCGAACAAAACTCCCCAGAAATCCCCATACGGTTCATTTTGATTTCCCAGCGATGGAAGCAAGACCATCTCTTTCTTTCCATAGTCCAAGCCATGGATTCGGATCCAAAACGGAATATATTCCAATTCAATCGATTTCGGGTTATCAGCCCCATCATAGAGGCAAGATCGAATACCCAATCGATTTCGGGTGCTCATAATTCTACCTTGTTCTGGTAAAATTGATTGATCTTAGTACACCTAATCTTTGGTTGTTGGAGAAGCTTCAATTCATTATGTAGTTGTTCTCGTCCTTGTTTAGCTTCTTCTTTTTGTGCAGCTGTCCTTGTTTAAATGATCATGATTGAGTTACGATATTGTTAAAGAAAATTCTTTGTATTCATGTACATCAGCCTTATTCTGATGTGTTTTCAATTAATGAGTTAGTCACTTAAAATGTTAGAGCTAGCTTGGAAGGGGAAGTAGCTACCAACCGTGAATCCCATTATACTGTAACTTTGCTTTTGTGCCTGGCTATTTATATTGAATGTTGCAATGCGAGTGAAAAAAATGACATTTCATGTCATTGCTGCTAGCTAGACTCATGCATTTTATCCAAAAGTAAGTCTTGAAAAATATAAATAATTTGATGGAGAAAATTGTTCTTTTTTTAGCATGTAAGATTGTGAGGAATTTATCTTGTGACAACTAACAGCGGGCATATTGAGGTCCCGAGAGTAATGCCAGGACCAGAAAATGTCACAATAATCCAGTAATCCGTAGATTTTACTCTTGCACTCCTCTTGGTCCCTCGAAGTGTATCGCCCCACACAAATTTCTTGAGAAATATGTTTGCCAAGAATTTTGCATTCTCCGCTCTCCAATAGAGTATTGACGCTACATCAGGTGGACCCCATTCACTCTATCCGCCGTCCACAAACGATGCCACATGTGAATCTTGCCCGACGCCGTCAATCTCCACCGCACCACCTCCTCGTCAGAGCTTGCCTGTGCTTGCACAGGTATTCCACCACTGCCTAGCCGCCCATCTGTTGTTGATCCACCCCAATTGACGTTGTATAACAAATATTTCGGAAATGACTGGACCAACATTTAATGAGCTCGCAGCCATGCAAACACACACAACAAAACCGGGCTCCGGTGCACTTGGTCCGCATCCCCTCTGCTCTGCTGCTGCCTAATTTCCTCGTACGGTTCCCACTGATCGATCGATGTGCAAGTCCAGCTCCCACGCACTGGCATGGCATCCACCCCCGCATCTCGTTCTCGCCGCCGTTCCCCTTCCTCCGCCGCCACCGCATCCACCTCCTTCGCCACGGCCTCCACCTACTCGGGACCTCGCCTACACCCTCCCGCCCCCGCCACGGCCTCCATCTCCAGCTCCAGTCCTCCTCCAAAGGCGCGTGGCTGTCCCGCGTCCAGGTCGCCGCTCGAGTACGTGCAGTGCACACCAACGCCAATTGACGTTCGGCGCCGACCAGTTCGCCCAGCCCCAAGACACCGAACAGCCTGACGACGACGTGCGGGCGTTCGGGGTGCTGCTGCTCTCTGGCCAGCCGGAAGCATCCAGGCACCGCTTCGACAGGGCCACCAAGGAGTTCGCCAGCGTGTCGGTGGTGGACACGGCGGCGGGCGGAGGCGGTCCGGACGGGCCGGGTCAGGAGCCTCGGGGACTCCTTCCCCGTCGCCGCCGCCGACAAACTCGTCGAGGTCGCTCTCCGGTGCGCGTCGGTGGACGACAGGCCGGCGCCGGAGATGGCGTGGGAGCAGCAGATGCAGCGCTCCGACGGCTTCTCCTCCTCCTCATCCGTCTCCCTCGCGCCGCGCTAGCTAGAAATGGTAGCATAGCATAGCTGCTGAAAACCAACTGCTTTTGTTTCATTCATCGATGAAATAGACGAAGGATTCTTTCGGAATGTGATCGTGTTGGGAAGAAAATTAACTCAGTCAGACAAAGCTCTGTTCCCCTACTAGTACAATGCATGTGAATGAATGGCCAAAGTTTGTTCGAATGAGTATGCATTTACAAACTTAATTCAATCAGGCGAACGACCACATTTCTCCGATTTATTTCTGTCCTTCTTGTGCACGCATTTCAACTGTTGTACTAGTTACTCGCAAGTTTCCTAAGTTGGCTATGAAATACTTTGATCCCTTTACTATTCTGCTCCGCATTGAACCCTACAAAGTTTAAACTGCCTCAAGCATCTAGCATGGTGCATCCCTTTTTCATGTATCTCAGCTCAAGGAACTTGTCCCAGATCACACACACTCCGGTGTTCAGTTCCCTTGCAGCTCGCAGTGGAACCTGAAGCCAGTACCTGACCATCGCCTTGTCAAGCCAGGGAGCTCTGCTCTCGTTCAGGTGCTCATCAACAATGTGCAACTTGGGAAAATGATGCTGTGATTCGCAGAGGTCAAACTTGTTGGTCAAGAGGAGAAGGAGCCCAAATTGCTGCAGAGAAGAAAGACAAACCACACAAGGCTAGGTCAAGTTAGCCGTCGTGTGTGTGCCTAAGCCTGAAACTTGTACTAACTCAAGAGATCATTGGGCACCATGGAGAGGGCAAGCACGATCCGGAAGATGATCTGGCCTCCGGGCACGAACTTGTCAAGGTCCCACTTGAGTGCGTGCCTGCTGCTCGTGCTCACACTCACCTCAATCGCCACCGTGATCGTCTCGCCGGAGAAGTATTCATGCATCTCCATCGATCTCTGGCCTATGTATCTCTTCTTCCATCCTAATTAATCAATGTTCCAACAACCCCAAGAACAATAAAGGCTTAGGAGGAAAACTTGTTGCCGAGATCGCTCAGCGCCCCAGCGTTCTTCCACATGGGGGAAAATGGTGGCCGGAGGTCGCCATCGTCGTCGGGGCCTAGCCCGTGGCTTTGCTGCACCAGATAGGGGAGGGATAAGAGGAGCGGATGGTGCTCTAGATCCGGGATGGGAGGAGCCGGGAGGCGAAAAGGGGGGAGATGGTGGTGAACTGGTGATGATGGTGTGGGCGGTGGCGCTGGGCTCGAGTAGGAGAGGATTTGGGGTGAGCCCAGCGCCTCCCCGTCTCCTGGCCGCTGGCGGCTTCCAACGCTCCTCCCGGCTGCCGTCGGGATCCCCGGTGCCTCCCGCCTCACGGCCGCAAGCGGGATCCCACGCGCCTTCCGGCGGCCGGCGTGACACGACACGCCTCCCGGTCGCCGACGGGGTCCCACGCTTCGGTTGCCGCGGTTACGCACCACAACCCTGCGAGCCATGCGTCCTCGCCGTCGTAAACAGCTCCATACATGCCCAAAGTCATCGAGGAACTCGCACATGACAGTGGCAGTTTGCGTTGATGATGATGTATGCGGATGCGAGGCTGAATTCGTCCGAGGTGAAGTGCGTTCCGCCGTGGTAAAATGCTCACTACACCCCTGACTTAATCGGAGCCATTAGATTTTATCAAGTGGGGCTGATCCGACGGGGCCAGTTAGTCTGGGTACGTTTGCCGGGGTGGCCTTAGAAAAACTCATGTTTGCATGTTTAATAGTAGTGTAGAAGCATGATGGTTTTGAGGCCCTCATGTTATCAGTTTCTGAATTTTCCTGTCAACTTCTAAACGTGCCCAAGACTTTTCAAATTCGTTTCTAAACCTGTAGACTTCTTACCAAACCATACCCAACCCTCCTAGTTACTCCCTTGGTACGTTTTACCAGTGCTTGCTGCTGTAAAACTCGAGGGAGAGAAGAGAGGGGATGGTGGCCAAGTGCATCATTGCCATGCATGAGGCCAAAGCATTCCCAATGCCTCTACCCCTCTCTGGCCTACCCATGGCAGTCCCCCCTGCACCTTTTCCACTCCCTAGACACCCCTCTCTCCCTCGTTTGCACCCCAGCAGCCCCAAATCACTTCCCTGGCATTTACTCGAGCACCTGGCGCGCAGACCGGACCCTGCCGTCTCTCCGCCCAAGCCAACGATCCCCTGACCGAAACCTGTGTCCACAGCGTGCTGCGGCTCGAGCACACTCTCCTCCACCGCCTCCCGCACCCAATGGCTGCCATGTACCCCTCCTCACACGAGCTCGTGCTCGAAGTCCACCATGGACCAGCGCCCTCATGGATAAAGCGCCACGGTCCTTCTCCCGTGCTCTCTCCTTGTCATTTCCACTCCTCCACCTCAACTCTATCACCCCTAGGCAGAGCTAAAGCTTTATCGCTCTCTGCCGGCGAAGAACGCGAGAAGTTTATCGCGGTTCCGCCACCTTGCCCGGAAGCTCGCGAGCGATACCGTCCATAATACTCTGCCATTTTGTCATCTCCGTGTTCCCCTTGTTCTTCTATTCCTCATGCTCCTCTTATATTTGTCCAGGAGACCACGGAACTGTCGCCGCGGACCGCCGTCCCGTGACCGTCGCGGACGTCCTCGACTTCGCCGTCGTTTGGAAGCTCTCCATCAAGAACAGCTGCCATCTTCATCTTCCCCAAGCTTCCTGCACCCGAATCCATCCTCTTTCTTCGACCTCCAGCAGCCCCACGGTGAGAACCAAGCTTTTCCTCGTCGTTGCATGTCCGTCACTTGGTCCTGGACATGTTCCATTGAAGAAGAAGATGCACATCAGCGCATGGTCCGAATTGCCAACCCAACTTCGCTCAGCACGAACCTGGGCCAGATCTGGCCCATTATGTTTTTTTCGTAGATCTATTTTCTGTTTGATTTTCATGTTTAATTTCCAGTGTAGGTTTAATTCATTTGTGGTAGATCTATGCATGCAAATATTGTGAAGTAAATTTTGTAGAGTTTCTATGTGTTTTCTTAAACATTTAGAACTGGCTACATGCAAAAATATATTTGTTAGTGCTGTCTATATTAAATCTTGTAAAAAGTTTGTTTTCCACTAAATACTTAATATCTATAGTTTTATAGATCCAAATCTTGCAAACTCAACTGTTCTAGATAGCCCTTGTCAGTATCTAGCTGCCAAATTTTGGCTTGTGTGCAAATGAATTTGTATATGAAAATGGCATGCATGTCTCTTTAAGCACCAGAGAGCCACTTTGTGAATTTTGTAAATTGTTCTGTAATGATTACTAGGTCAAATCCAATTGTGTTGTCTTCTGTATGATTAGGAGAATATGTACCTAGTTTTTCTTGATTTTAGGAGTTACAGAATAGGCTGTGTGATGTTTTTAGTGTTTTTTCCTTTCTGTTCTGTGTAGATCTGTTTCCGTCCTCTTAGTTTAATTCATAATAAAATAGTTAAAGTGCATATTTGTGCAAACCAATATTCACAGAGGTAGCCCAGTGAGTGTTGAACTGAATGAAACTTGCAGATCTGAAAAATAACATGTTGTTTGACTTTGATAAATAATATCGTGCCACTGGTCAAAATCAATGTTTGTTAAAAACTTGAGTTTTGTTAATCTAGATTTTGTGAATCCAAATGTTTTGGAAAGCTTTTTTCAGTAGCTTTCACTAGGAGTTTGTCTCATATGTTTGTGATGCCTAGATTTAGAGATACATGTGTTCTTAGTTAATGGCAGAGAGCACTTTAAGCATTTATCATATTTTCTGTGAATAAAATTTTGGACTGAATCCAATTAGGATAGTTTCTAATATTAGTAGAGAATCTAAATACAACTTTGCATGAATTCTAGATCAACAGACATGTCTAGGTTCAATAATCACTAGAAATGCTATTTTCTTTCTAGAATACTATTAAAGAATTTTAAATGTTTCATTATAAAGATATTGTTAAAAATACTACTTCCTCCAATCCGAAAATAATGTCGCCAGTTATGCTAGCAATTTATGTGTATGTAGGTCTTTCCATCCGACAGTCTTTTCGGATCAGAGGTAGTATATGTTTTGTTAGATTGTGACATTAAATTTAATACTTTCACTGTGATTGATGAAATAGTTTACTATCATCTATAGCACGTCAGTCACTGAGTGCATATTACATGGGATGATCCAGCGGCCTATATAGCTCTTGAGTTTTTATTTATTTAGATTATAGCCTTGAGCTTATTGTTGATAAGCATGATGTGCTTGCCTCTATGTTGAACTGACCGCTGCATCCGTTGATTGTTCAAGTTGTGACTTTTGTGATATTTCTTCGTGGACACTTGATAACTCTGCGGAATTGTGTCTAGATGTGTAATCATAGCCACTCCGTTATAACTTTGTACAATTGTGTATGATTTTACTCGCGCTACTTGTGATGATTTATGTGATTTGATCATATGTCGATCATATTGCTAGTATAGATTATTTGAATTGTCGGAATGTTTCAAAACATAGTTTTGGCATGTATTTACCGAGTGTTACCCTCATGGCCTCTACAAAGGAGATAAGTGGCGCACATTTGTGCAATCTGGCAACTCGTGGGAATAATGGCAAGTTTTTGTCGAGTACTCTCATATACAGGCACTCGGTTGAAACGTGTGTAGTGTGTAGATAGTGTACCACATTATAATTTATCCACTGGTTTTCCTTGGGAAATGCACTCATTTGTTCAATAGTAGTATACATTAGTCAACTTAAGTAATATTGTTATACTGTTTCTGTTTGGGCAATATGCCCTTCTTACTGTTTACACAACACCGATTCTAAAACTGGAACGTTGTTTTCGCAGGCCCACAAGTTCAACAAGGCCTGCTATATATATTCAGATCTCAGCTCCGGACATTAGAAGGCATGCCATTAGAAGGATTATATATATAGGATTAGTTAAGATATTATGTTTTGAAGCAAATATTGTAAGCTGTGTACCTTGTGAATTTTTTGTACGGGATGGTGATACCAATAATAAATATAGAAATTGTTTCTTCATGCAATGCATTTATATTGCAAAAATTGTGTGTTTTGTACGTATCTTATAACTGCCGAGGAAATAAGAAAATACCATCTTCGAAGCAATCAAGCTACCTAGTCCTACAAATGATATTTATTCTGAAATAAAATTATCCAATCCTATCCGTTATATACCAACAGATACAACTGTTGCCTCACCTCCGTTGCCACTTGGCAACGCTTTATCCATCCGTTACCAACGCATATATATTTGTTGCACAAGACCCTTGCAATGCCCGATAAGGCAACACATACTAAACCCGTTGGTAACAGTGCTAGCAACGCTTATATGAGCACTTAGATACGGATGCGTGCGTTGCTGTAGGGGGGGGGGGGGGGCTGTTGTAATGCCCACCCACATACGAACCATGCATCAAGATGCCACGTCGTCCCCTCATCAACGCCATCCCCAACCACCTACCTTCACCCATGGGTGACCATCTACCTTGACCTCCACATGTCGAACACTAGGAAACACGTGAGGCACATTGCGTCACGCCGTGTTGGAAACCACAATCCGCTATAAGAGACCATCACCCATATCCTTTCGTCCTCATAGTGCCACATTTTGTCTTCACGACAAGAGATGTCGGATGACCTGAGAAGTGTGCGCAAGGTGGTATGTGCACACTCCTCCGACCAACCCTATCTCCTCTCATTCTCTCGAAGCCTCGTATCAGGCTCAGATCCGTAGGTCCACCGTTGCAAACACAAAGATCGGGAAAGATCCATGTTGGCATCGCCACACTCGACGAGATTAGTAGATCGGTCCCCCCCTCACTCACCCCTCCTCCAGATCTTGCTAGGCGGGCAGCCTATGTTCATTCCCGCTACATCAACCAATTGACCAATGCAAATTAGAAGAGAATCAAGGGGCACATGGCTCGGGTTTTTTTGGGGGGGCATTATATATTGCCTTTTTATCTAAAAAAGATCTCGGATTTTTCCTTACCCTGGATTTTCACGAAATGTCGATCTTTGCTGGTACAGAGATACAAATATTGGTTTTTGCCGGCTCGATTTTGCTACTCTCTCCATTCCAAATTAGATGTCTTCCATTTGTGCACATACGGATATATCTATACTTTGTAACATGTTTAGATATAACCGCATGTGGACAAAATGGAAGACAATTTGGAACGGAGGGAGTAGATTGGAAGGACGGCATAAGTGGAAGGTTCATCCAAAATTTCTACCTGATCCCGACGCCGACTATAGGTCACGGTCGCACATTCCGTCGGCCGCAACTCTTCTCGAAGCGTCGCGTCGCGTCTCACACACACCACCACCGCCTCCAGTCCTCTTCTCGAAGCGTCT
Source organism: Poa pratensis (assembly GCA_947311845.1). Classification (NCBI taxonomy): domain Eukaryota; kingdom Viridiplantae; phylum Streptophyta; class Magnoliopsida; order Poales; family Poaceae; genus Poa; species Poa pratensis. Next base: position 50,409,517 of record CAMZMU010000075.1, on the reverse strand, counting down.
CCGTCTCACACACACCACCACCGCCTTCTCAATTCTCCTCTTCTCGAAGCGTCTCGGGTCGCCATGGCCGCCGTCGCCGCCGCCGCCGCCGCCCCGGACGAGAAGATCGAGTGGTTCCGCGACGCCGTCGCCAAGCTCGACGAGATCAGGTGCCCGATCGACCTCCCCCACCCCCGGATCTAGCTAGTAGCTGTGCGCGCGGCGTGCTCATGTTTGCTGTCTGAATTTTGTCGGTGCAGCGAGAACGAGAAGGCCGGGTGCATCAGCCTCGTCTCGCGCTACCTCAGGTGAGTCAATGCGTGCCAATCTCCTCGCGATCCCGCCGTCCGTACGTGCGCCCCTTCCGCCTGCTCGTGCGGGTTTCTGACGGTGGTGCCTCTGCAGCGGCGAGGCGGGGCACATCGAGTGGAGCAACATCCAGACCCCGACCGATGAGGTGGTGGTGCCCTACGACACCCTCGCGCCCGCTCCCCAAGGTATCCCACTCGCTCATCTCAGATGCCCGCCCTGTTCGCGTCGGGTTCGATTCGAATGTTATTCATGTTAAAATATAAAACCTAGCCTTTCCTATCAGTTCGGACTTTTGGGATAATTGGCTAGTGCATCAATTTGATATGGTATCAGAGCCAGGTGGTCTCGAGTTCAAGCCCCGGCTAACGCACTATTTAATATAAAAATAGTTGCGCCCTCCCTGCTACTCCACGTCTAAGGTCTTACCGATTGTCCAGCCTAGACGTGAGGGGGAGTGTTAAAATATAAAACCTAGCCTTTCCTATCAGTTCGGACTTTTGGGATAATTGGCTAGTGCATCAATTTAATAATTCAGACGCTGTGGGTGTGATGCAGATCTCGACGCGACCAAGGCGCTGCTAGACAAGCTCGTGGTGCTCAAGCTCAACGGAGGCCTCGGCACCACCATGGGCTGCATTGGCCCCGAGTGAGCACGCCACCTATCCCCTCTCCACAACTCTACTCCTGATCACTTAAATTAGCTAGTGTATCTCTATGGATCATCATGCCGTTCTCACTCTTGATCGGTTAGATTAGCCTCTGTCTCTATGAAATCATGCTGTTTTTTGTTTGGTTACGACCGTAGAGGTGCAGGCTACTGTAGTTTCGCTGCGAACTAGTAGATGCCATGTTGGTTTCTTCGTGCAATCCTGCTTATGGTGGTACTTTGTTCGTCAGTTTTCCGGTTGTGCCGTTGTTTTGGCATACCTTTTTGCTCCTACAAATGTTTTTTGTCAAACTTAAACATCAGTTATGGGCTTTATGCCCTGGTATGATATCTGTCTTTCTGTTAACTTTATTGCCACTTGTCATTTTTGGATCCGCATCCTATGATATGATATTATTCTTGTCACTTTCATAGAATCCTTACGTGTTTGTTCCTTCGCTTGATACGCCGTGGCTCTCATACGTGTACATCAAATTAGTCATAAACCTGCTATTGAATACTCGTGTGCTCTGATGCGTATAGATCAAATTAGTCATAAAATTGCTATTGACTACTCATGTTCATTCCTGTTGTGTTCTGACATAACTCAGTTAAACTGGTTTCCTGGTCAACAATAACGAGGCTATCGATGCTGTGCTTTTTTTTATGTTCCAATTTGGCATCAGTGAACTGCTGCAAGCTTGCACTGCATTATCATACACTTATTTTCTGGACTGTGTTCTATCACGGCCAATGAAACATTGATCCTTTTCGAAATAGAGTTGTGATTGACCATGTACGTTGTGTCAAACAGACGAGATATATTATATTTGCCAATATTTGACACAACGTGTCAATTCTGTTTCACACAACGTGTCAATATTGGCCAGACTAGATTTATTATATTTTTCTGCTCCATTTTTATACTTGCCTCCTCAAGCAAGTAATAAAATAGCTCACTGTGTCCTGCAGGTCTGTTATTGAAGTTCGCAATGGGTTCACATTTCTTGACCTTATTGTGATTCAGATCGAGGTATACTTAGTCTCTTCAGATTATTTTTCTGCAAAGACTGGATGTAGTGTGCAAGGGTTTGTGCTTGACAAGTTCACCTTTCTGTAGTCCCTGAATAAGAAGTATGGTTGCAATGTCCCTTTGCTTCTAATGAACTCTTTCAACACCTATGACGATACACAAAAGGTTGATGCCCCCTGCCTTGTCAATTTTTATTTGAAGATAACTCTGAACAATTGTTCTAACATGCCTGCATATTGACCTCTCTTTTGAAGATTGTTGAGAAGTACTCTGACTCCAACATTGACATTCATACTTTCAACCAGGTATAAAGTTGGTACTCCATTTGTTTCTTCAGTTATGTCGCATTTTATATAACTGCTGGTGTCAACTAATAGAAAATTGTTCTCAGAGCCAATACCCCCGGATCGTCACTGAAGACTTCTTGCCGCTTCCGAGCAAAGGGCAGTCGGGAAAGGATGGCTGGTTAGTTGTCTCTAACCATTCTAGAATTGTCATACCTTTGCAACGGCGATGAATAGTCTTTTCGGTTTATGACACTTCAAATACTAGTTTTGCCTTGGATATAAATCTGAAGTAGTTGCACTTAATTGGTTCGATTTACTCAGATTTAATCATTCAGATATTGTGATTTTTAGGCTAATATTGTGGTTTTGAATGTGAAGGTATCCCCCAGGCCACGGTGATGTTTTCGCCTCTTTGAGTAACAGTGGAAAACTTGATACCTTATTGTCGCAGGTGAGCACAAGTGCCTGAACTTCTATGTTGGGCAGAAGAATTTTTTTTTACCGCTGTGAGCAGAAGGAGTAGTATGACTGGTTTATTTGTTGTATACAGCCTTTTGTTTCCAGAATGTTTTGACACAGGTTTTAGATCTCACTCAGATGATATTGTGGTATATGCTTTTCATATGCTCACCCTGTTCACATCTCCATAACATTAATACAAATTCTTGTCCATAAGAATTAATGAAGAAGCATGGTAGATTGATTTCATAAAAAATCTATAGTGAGATGTTGCCAAATGATTCCATCACGTCTGTAGTCCATATCACTAAATGAAATACTTTGCTCTTGTTCTTAAAGAACTTTGATTAATGATAAAGTGATTGCATTGGATAACCAGTGTCTCATTGTTCCAATGGCACGAATCTTGATATCATATGAAGGGCAAAAATAGTGGGTGAACCAGCCAGTATATCTGTAGCTGCATATCGTGGAAGTCCTTTTGTTACTTGTATTCTTGTTCTTACCATTTCTGCCAATCTTCTCTCAGGGCAAGGAGTATGTCTTCGTTGCAAACTCAGACAACTTGGGTGCTATAGTTGACATGAGTATCCTGAATATGATGATCAGTTTTGTTCATTTTCAATCTAACTCTTTATAGTGTCTCATACCTTCTGCCATGAATTGAATCTTTAACCATCACAGAGATATTGAACCACCTGATCAGCAACCAGAATGAGTACTGCATGGAGGTATGCAACAATGGCTACATTCGCAAAAAAAATTGGAATCTCATAACTCAATTTCTGCATCTATGCTAGGTTACTCCAAAAACCTTGGCTGATGTTAAAGGTGGTACCCTCATCTCGTATGAAGGAAGGGTCCAGGTACACTAATTGTTTGTTCCCAACTTGGCTATCAGCACAGAATTACCTTTTTCTGCTTCTAACATAAAAATCAATGGCTATGGTGTAATTTTCATGTTGCAATTTTGAATTTGGACCAGTTAAACATGTCATGCAGTTTAAATAATTTTCTCTTATCATTACATGCAGCTCTTGGAGATTGCCCAAGTACCTGATGAGCATGTAAGTACCTTCCACTGAATTGTGCTTTTCCAAGCCATGATAGTTGTAACAGGCTAAGAGCTGACGAATACTTTTCTTTTGTGTATTTGGTCAGGTGAATGAGTTCAAGTCAATTGAGAAGTTCAAGATATTCAACACCAACAACCTGTAAGAAACTCAAGCTGTTTCTTCCTTTATTTAGTAAGTATGTTGGTTGCTCACAGCTTCTGGCATCAGGTGGGTGAACTTGAAGGCGATCAAGAGGCTTGTTGAAGCTGATGCACTTAAGATGGAGATCATTCCCAAGTATAAGGTACTACATCCTTGTCATGCATTTTGATTGCTATTCTTTTAATTTGCATTCATCTAAGCAGTTAGTACTTACAGGAAGTTGATGGCGTGAAAGTCTTGCAGCTGGAAACAGCAGCCGGTGCAGCGATCCGGGTATAAACAACTTGTCTTACAATGATGTTGCTGTTCCATCTTTTGTTCTTTTCCTTACTCTGGATGTTTTTCCTCATTCAAGTTCTTCGACAAAGCAATTGGCGTAAACGGTCCCCGCTCAAGGTTTCTGCCCGTGAAGGCTACAACTGATTTGTTGCTTGTGCAGGTATATCTGAAATCCTCTCCATGCTTTCTGGTTTGGTATCATGATGAGACGACTGCTGACCTCTTTTTTTTTGTCCCATAGTCTGACCTTTACACTTTGGTCGATGGCTCTGTCACCCGCAACCCAGCTAGAGTGAAGCCATCAAACCCTTCAATTGAGCTTGGTCCTGAATTCAAGAAGGTGAGGCAGCTATATTCAAAACAGTCATTTTGTTTATGAATCTATTGTCTATCAGTGAATAAAGAAGGCACACTGAAGAATGATTGTGGTGTGATACTGGAGTGTTGTTCTGACCGTCTTTTTATTGATGAATCGTAGGTTGCCAACTTTCTGGCCCGATTCAAGTCGATCCCCAGCATCGTTGAGCTCGACAGTTTGAAGGTCTCTGGTGATGTCTCGTTTGGCTCGGGCATCGTACTCAAGGTAAACCTCCGGGCTCCGGCTACTGGTTCTCATTTTGTTACCTTGTCGGCGGAGAACTGCGTGTTATTGTTGTCCAATTTATCTCTCTGCACACCCTTTTTAGACTCAGCTATGTGAAAGGTGTTCTGTAGTATGCTGCAAAAGGTTCAGCTTGCTTTTATTACATAGTGCCATACTGCCATATATATAGGCTACAAGGTCGGTCTTCTACAACTTTTACTTTCTACACCTAGGTTCCTACGGCTAGTCTTCTAGAGTTTTCTACTACTAACTAGGATGACAATGCTCTACAGCCTTCTAAAGCTTTCTACTCTACTGCCTAAGGCTTACTAGAACATACTAGATATATCCTAAGCAAGGATTACTCTCACAACCCTCGCTTCCTAATTGAATCATCGTGTCAAAGAGTTGAGACAGCTGTTGTTGACATGTGGCCCCTGACCTGACTTATTACTATTGGTGTACCTTGTGCAGGGCAATGTGACCATCGCTGCCAAGTCCGGAATCAAGTTGGAGATCTCAGACGAAACCGTGCTTGAGAACAGAATCGTGCTTGACAATGAGAAAAGGGTAAGCCTGAAACTTGCGGTTTCACTGTGATTGATATTGCACACAACACCCACGAAGCAGACCCACTTAGCTCCACCAGCAGTAGATCCACCTAATTCATCTTCATGCATCAAATCCATTCCATCTTAGCTCCACAACCTCTAGTCAATTCTCTTCTCCAGACAATATTCTAATTTGTTTTCTGTTGAACTTTGCAAGTCTTACCACATCCCGGTGGAATACGTGGCGTCCACCAGCAGAGAGCCCGGGGCTGTAAAGGTTTATGAAGAAGCTTTGAATGAAGGGTTGAAGTTCCCAATAGACGATTGCATTGTCGAACTCTTGTTATATTTCGGTGTGGCACCTTCACGATTGATGCCTAAGTGTTGGCATATATTCCATGATTTTCTCGAAGAGTGTAAAGAAAAACATCTAAGACCTTCAAAAGGCACCTTCTTATATTTCTACAGTTTGAAAAAATATCGAGAACATTTCACCCTGTATAGGACTCAAAATGATGTAGTAACAACGCAACAAAATGGCAATGGTGTTCGATTCTGGGGAAAAGGTGACACGAGAAAAAATCATCGTGAAGTGAGCAATTGGCAAACAAGTGTTTTCTTCCTGAAGTCGAATTTGCCGTGGCCATTTGCAATAGAGGAGGACAAACCCTTCCTTGGGTTGAATGAGCCTCCTAAGCTCACCAAGGCCGAGTACGACGCTGTCGTGGCTTTAGGTGGCATCCCGAAGGATTGCAAGTTACAGGTAATGTAAAGTTATTTTCTCCAACGTTTCTTGATTTCCTTGTACTTCTGCGGTCTTTCCTTATTCTACACTTATTACGTTTTGTTTGCCTCAATAGTACTATAAATTATGTTACACTAATGACATACCGATATCTGAACAGATAAAAAAAGAATACATCGTACACTTCCTTTTGAGAATCTTTGATAATTTCTACTGGTAGTACACATGATAAACAAATAGGATAATTTTGTTTATCATTTTTACTGTTCGTAGGGTTATGCTGGTTGTAAGTCACAGAATAACATTTTCCAGTACCTTTCTGTTTCTTGCAGGAAGAGATGGAAATTGAAGAGAGAAGAAAGTTAAGTGAGCAAAATGTTCACTTAATGAAAGAAATGGAAGAAATGAAGAGGCTGCATGAACAACAGATTGCTCAATTTCAGGATCACATCAATAGTCAACAGTTACATATCAAGGTATGTTTGTTTATCACTTCTTAGTTAGAAAGTTACCCTTAACATAATATTTCCTCAATTTTCTCCTTTTTTTCTTGGTTCGCCACTTCATTAAGATGTATATCATGTCACTTCATATAACCTACGCTATGCAGTTACTTGATGGAAAGTAGCTTAAAGTATCATTCGAGTTTCTTGTTGTCTAAAGTCTAAACTGTTCTTGAGTGGTAACTGGATGATTTTATGAAAAGTGAAAACAGGTTCAGCTAGAGGAAATTTCATGAATTTCCATTGTTTGGGTTGGTGCAAGTGTGTAACTGTTCAAGCAAGCCATGTTTTTTTAACGGGTAGCCACACATTTGCGATCAGTTACCTAACCCTTTACACAGCATTGGTGGTTTTGAAAATGTACTGCACAAAATGATTACATGCTGTGTATATCACATAAGACTATTCACAAAGCATTGTTCAGATCTTTTTATTGCTTTACTTATGTTTCTATTGATTTGCAATGGTAGGGTTTAAGTCTGTCATCAATTTCATTAAAGAATGAAATGAATGCCTTTCAAATGAAGTGGAGAGATGAAATGTCTAATTTAGGTAAGTTTTGTTGCATTCTTTTTTAATATAAATTACACGGTTAGTTTAAGTTTGATATCTTTGCTATTTGAACTTGTGCAGGGTCCAAATTAAAATCTTTAGTTGATACAGCCGAAAATTATCACAAAGTTCTTGCTGAAAACCAGAAATTGTTTAATGAAATGCAAGAATTAAAAGGTATCTCGTTGCTCAAAGATTCTTTCAAATAAGAGCATTCGATATCATATTAAAGTATCTGCTCATTTTTTCTAGGTAATATAAGAGTGTATTGTCGTGTAAAACCATTCCTTCCTGGTCAAGATAAATCGACTATTGTCGATTCCATTGGTGAAAGTGGCGAACTTCTAATTTCAAATCCATTGAAGCAAGGAAAAGATGGAAATCAGATGTTTAAGTTTAACAAAATATTCAGTTCAACTGCTTCCCAAGGTACAACTTTATAATAATATATTTTTTATTTTGTTTGCATGTCAAGTTTTGTCCTCTCTCGAAGAGAAGATAGACGCGCTTGCCTTGATTGTAAGGCGATACCTGGAGAGAGTGTTGTCCATCAACATAAGTTGGTGGTGGCTGACTTCCGTTTTCGGATTCGTGTCCAGCGGGATAAGCGCCCAAAAGTTGCTAGAACAAAGTGGTGGAAGTTAAAGGGAGAGGCAGCTCAAGCTTTTAAGGAGAGGATTTTTAAGGAGTGCCCTTGGGAGGAAAGAGGCGATGCAAACAGTATGTGGATGAGGATGGCGACTTGCATTCGGAAGATTGCTTCAGAGGAGTTTGGGGTGACCAGGGAAGTAGAAGGGATGCTAAAGATACCTGGTGGTGGAACGTTGAGGTCCAGAAGGCTATTAAGGAGAAGGACTATTTCAGACGCCTATACCTGGACAGGAGCACAACCAACATGGAGATATACAAAGGGGCAAAGAAGGCCGCGAGCAGTGAGGGGGGCAAGGGGTCGGGCGTATGAGGACCTCTACCAGCGTCTAAACACGAAGGAAGGCGAAAGGGACATCTATAAGATGGCGAAGACGAGAGAAAGGAGGACGAGGGACGTCAACCAAGTCAAATGCATAAAGGACGGAGCGGATCAACTCCTCGTGAAGGACAAAGAGATCAAGCGTAGATGGCGAGAGTACTTCGACGACCTGTTCAATGGAGAGAATGAGACCTCTACCATTGAGCTAGACGATTCCTCCGATGATACCAGCCGACGCTTTGTGCGGCGTATCCAGGAGGCTGAGGTTAGGGAGGCTTTGAAGAGGACGAAAGGAGGCAAGGCAATGGGCCCTGATGGTATCCCCATCGAGGTGTGGAGAGGCCTTAGAGACATACCGATAGTATGGCTAACTAAACTTTTCAACCTCATTTTTCGGTCAAACAAGATGCCCGGAGAATGGAGGCGGAGTACATTAGTGCCAATCTTCAAAAACCAGGGGGATGTTCAAAGTTGCACTAATTACCGTGGAATCAATGAAGCTATGAGAGAGAGTCATTGAGCACCGTTTAAGAAGATTGACAAGCGTGACCAAAAATCAATTTGGTTTCATGCCTGGGAGGTCTACCATGGAAGCCATCTTCTTGGTACGACAACTTATGGAGAGATACAGGGAGAAGAAGAAGGATCTTCATATGGTGTTCATTGACTTGGAGAAGGCGTATGATAAGATACCACGGAATGTCATGTGGTGGGCCTTGGAGAAACACAAAGTCCCAACAAAGTACATTACCCTCATTAAGGATATGTATGATAATGTTGTGACAAGTGTTTGAACAAGTGATGGCGACACCGATGACTTTCCAATTAAAATAGGAGTGCACCAGGGGCAGCTTTGAGCCCTTATCTCTTTACTTTGGTGATGGATGAGTCACAGGGGATATACAAGGAGATATCCCATGGTGTATGCTCTTTGCGGATGATGTGGTGCTCATTGACGATAGTCGTGTGGGGGTTAATAGAAACTTAGACCTATGGAGGCGGACTCTAGAATCGAAAGGTTTTAGGCTTAGTAGAACCAAAACTGAATACATGAGGTGCAGTTTCACTACTACTAGGTACGAGGAGGAAGAGGTTAGGCTTGATGGACAGGTGGTACCTGAAAAAGACACCTTCCGATATTTGGGGTCTATGCTCCAGAAGGATGGTGATATCGATGAAGATGTGAGTCATCGAATCAAAGCTGGTTGGATGAAGTGGCGCCAAGCTTCTGGCGTCCTCTGTGATAGGAGAGTGCCACAAAAGCTAGAAGGCAAGTTCTATAGGACGGCGCTTCAACCTGCGATGTTGTATGGCGCAGAATGTTGGCCGACCAAGAGACGACATATCCAATAGTTAGGTGTAGCGGAGATGCGCATGTTGAGATGGATATGTGGCCACACAAGAAAGGACCGGGTTAGGAATGATGATATACGTGAGAGAGTTGGGGTAGCACCGATTGAAGAGAAGGTTGTCCAACACCGTCTAAGATGGTTTGGTCATATAAAACGTAGGCCTCTAGAAGCGCCATTGCATACCGGACGGATAAAGCGGGATGAGAATGTTAAGAGGGGTCGTGGTAGGCCAAACTTGACATGGGAGGAGTCTATTAAGAGAGATAAGGATTGGAATATCACCAAAGAACTAGCCATGGATAGGGCTGCGTGGAAGTTAGCTATCCATGTGCCATAACCATGACCTGGTTTCGAGATCTTATGGGTTTCAACTCTGGCCTACCCCAATTTGTTTGGGAAAAAAAGGCTTTGTTGTTGTTGTTGTTGTTGTTGTTGTTTTCTAATTGTCTTTTCTTTCTAATTCACAGCTCAGGTTTTCTCTGACATCCAGCCGTTAATTCGGTCAGTTCTCGATGGATTTAATGTCTGTATTTTTGCATATGGACAAACTGCTTCAGGAAAAACTTACACGATGGTAGCGAATTTTATATTGAAGTATTATTTCGCCTTATTGTATTGGCAACTATAATCTTAATGTTAATGTCTATAATTTTTGTTCCTTAGAGTGGACCACCCAGCGCATCAAGAACAGATTGGGGTGTCAATTACCGGGCTTTAGATGATCTATTTAATATCTCACTAAGTAGAAGCAGTGTTTTCTCGTATGAGGTGAGTGCGCAGATGGTTGAGATATACAATGACCAAGTTCTTGATCTTCTTTCAAACGATATTGCACCAAAAAAATATCCTTTTTAAATTACCGTACTGCCATTTTTTGTTATGTTTCTTGTATTTATGTTATTAACATTCCAAAAGTAATGATGGTACTCCTTGACATAAATAAACGCTGGGGATTCGGAGCACTTGTCAACCAAATGGACTTGTTGTACCAGATGCGAGCTTATACTTAGTTAAATCAACATCCAATGTGTTGGAGTTGATGGAAATTGGACAAGCAAAGAGAGCAGTTGGTTCAACAGCACTAAATGATAGGAGCAGTCGCTCCCACAGGTTACTGAACTACTAACCAAGTTATATGTATCTTTATTCTTTATAATATGGTTTTATTGAAATAATCTTCACATGCAGCATTTTAATGGTACATGTTCGAGGATCGGATATGAAGAATGGATCCACCTTTAGAGGATGCCTAAATCTCATTGATTTGGCTGGCAGTGAAAGAGTTGAGGAGTCTAAAGCAACTGGAGATAGATTAAAGGAGGCTAGTTACATAAATAAATCACTCTCTGCGTTAGGTGATGTTATATTTGCTTTGGCGCAGAAAAATCCCCATGTGCCCTACAGAAATAGCAAGCTAACACAAGTTCTTCAGAGCTCTCTAGGTAATTGATTGTTTACACATGGTAAATCATGCATTTGTAGATCTTCTTGCCCATTCTAACTATTTTTCAAATTATTTATTGCAGGTGGACAAGCAAAGACACTAATGCTTGTTCACATAAATCCTGATGTTGTTTCATATTCAGAAACAATAAGCTCTCTAAGGTTTGCTGAAAGAGTGTCTGGGGTGGAGTTAGGTGCGGCGAGAAGTAACGAAGGAAATGCATTTGAAGATGGTTTCGTAATAAATGACAATACAGCAATGTACTTGAAAATGCATCATTTTGACCGTTTTTTATCTTTTGAAAACTATGCTTACTAATTTGGTAGCACTCAATAATTTCAGGTATACAGTTCCCCCCCGAGGAGCTGGATCTACTCTCTCCAAAACTGAGCAGCCAGCAGCGTCCAGATTAAAACAAAGAGTTCTGAAAACTCCAGGTATGTATTGTAAATCACACAACTATCTATTTTGACATGATAGTCTACTATTATCGTGGCACCTGCTAAATGCTAGTGCCAGTGCTCAAATAAAACTTAAAATCTGAAAACTTCATGTTGCTGTGTCCAGGTGTGATGTCTTCAGCCAGGCCCCGCAAAAAGTGGCAGTAGTAGAGCAGCTTCCAGATAAGGTATTTGGTTGTATTTTGTATGCTCGCTGTGGCTCGACGAAGGTGAAAATAGGTGGGGGTAGCTGTAGGGTAGATGTATGGTTGTAAGGTGTAACTCAACATGTGTGAAACATTAAGATGAGATTCAAATGCCTCATTTTGCCTATAAAAAATCAAATCAAGCATGCTCATAGCTCTTGTGGGATCTGACGCCGATCGTGATCCTTTGTGTTTGGTTTGAGGTGACGAAGGCACCATTAATAGTTATGGAAAATTTCAGTCCTGCAAGTGCCCATGGCAACTGGTCTGCTCTCTGGTTCAGCCCCCTGGTCACTGGCAGTGACGTCGTTGATAGTACGTTTATAGTCAGGAGTAAACATCAGTACGGAAAATGGGCCGTACAGTTGACAAAATGCAAGTTCATGAACAAAAATAGAATAACTTCCAGATTTTCGAGTATTGAATTAAAAAATGAAAATGCAGTGAGCGTGGATCGAACACGCGACGTTCAGATCTTCAGTCTGACGCTCTCCCAACTGAGATATCCTTGCTGTTTTGAATTTTCTAACCAAAGCTTTAAAATTATTATATGCATCACTTGACCTTTTTCCGATGCATTCTACAGTAGTACATCTATACATCACTTCAATTTCTACCAGTAGCTGAGCGTGATCTGAAGAAGGTGCTGAATTGTTGAGAGAGAGATGCTTAAAGTATCACAAAGGTTGCCGCAAATACACGTAAGTGACCATTGGTATCTCATTTAAGTGGTATTTTTTATTTATCAATCCAATTCCATTCAGGAGTATGGCTGTTGTTCTCTAAGACCTTTTATCCTCCCTAATTTATGCTTGGGTTCTGCTATCTAGTGTTGAAAACACATACATTTGCCCTTTTATTTCAGTGAAGGGCTAGGGTAAGCATATGATGGAGATATTGCGTTCGCAAGTTCACAGGAAGCATTCGGAGGATGTCACAATGATCCAATCAGTGTTGCATTTGGAGGTTAGAAATGTCGTCTTATTCGAGCACAGTTATTTCAATTCTGTTCTAGTTACATTCACTTCTGTTTAGTGATTTGAGCATTCCTTTCATTTTCATGCTTGTGCAGTTCTCATCTAGCTGTCATTTTAGACAGGATTTGTGATGCCAAGATGAGTTTATTACAGTTGCTTATTACCATTTTATCCATGATAATTAAGGTTAAGACCTCTAGTCCGGTTTGCACGTATTCAACTATATATATAAACTTAAGGATAGATGCAGGGTTTGAATCTTGAATATTAGCTAGAGTATTATTATTTTTTGCTTTTGTCTTGCTGCAACTTCAGTTACATAGTGACAATTTTTTAAAATCTTTTATCTTATCTGTTAGCTGTCGCATTTCTTACTAGGTTGCGTCAGATTTGTCTACTTTTTGGTTGCTGTACCCATACTGCCTTACATAGTGCTAGAGTTCTAGGATTAGGTCACCAATGGTACTAATACTACTGTCTAGTAAAACACTAGTACTACTACGCCAACAGTCAAGAAGGCATCTGCACAACTTCTCAAGAGCTGACTTCGAGAACAGAGGGATTCACTGGAAATAAGGATGCATGCAAGTGCAAAAGTCTGTTAATTGTAGGAGTAAAACCTGCCACTCTGACACCTGAAATCCTCAGATGATAACTTCATATGGTTCACAGCTAGTGAGAATCGAATGCAGTAATTTTCTTGTGTCAACAAAGATTACAAGACACCATAACGTTCATTTGGTTTCGTTGGCAATGTTATGCTTTTCTTACATGTTTCCAAATTGGTTGTTCTCTTCTAAATTATGGCATATACCTCTTTTCCAGGTCCTGTTATGACCAAATTTACAATTGCCTTGAGAGAAACTGGAACATACAAGGAAGTTTTGCGCTCCCAGGTAGACACCCTTATATGCATTTACTGCGCATATGTCCTTTCATTTAACTTGAACTTTAGGTCGTATAACTTCTGGCATATTGTTATGGTAGGTTGAGAATATGCTAAATGACAAGTTGCTGCAGTTTGTGGACATTGATTTGCATGATGTGAAGGTACTGGCATGATTTTCTGGTGACATCTAATATATAAATTCCACAGTGGTTTTGAACCTTTCATTAAATTTGATAATATTTGTTCAGGATGCCCGAAAGCGTTTTGACAAGGCTAGCCTTCTATATGACCAGGTAATACTATGTTTTAGGTCATTTCAAAGTTACAATTTTAAACATTTCTGTAAGATGATTCTGAAGCTCATACGGATCCAATCTTTGGGCTGCAATAACTAATTTTGAGTTTCTTAGGAAAAAAAATAATTATTTCTATGTTCTCCATTTTCCTTTGGTCCTTATTGATGTTGTTCCGTTAATCTGCCAATAAGATAGCCTACTTTCACTGTAACCAGAAAGACTATGTTTGACATTTTGATAACAAAGTGATTCATTCTAGCTAGTAAACTAATCTAGCATACACAGATTCTGTAGTTTGTTGTGGGGATAATTTTACTGTACTGTAGCACCAATATTTTAGATGTGTTTCGTTTCTATGGTTGTTCAGCATGCCTAACATTTCCAGTCCAGCAGTTGAAGATGCATTATCAGCAAAAGTTGAGTTTATTCTTAAAAAGGGTCTTCATTTACTGTTATCTTTACACACAGGCTCGTGGTAGGTATTTATCCTTAAAAAAGGGCACAAGGACAGACGTTGCAACTGCAGTTGAGGATGTAAGTTCCTTTATTTATTTGACCTTATCAAACTTCTGTTAAAAGCTATGGTCACTTCCTGTCTCTTACCAACTTGCTTGTGACGTTATTAGGAGCTCCACAGCGCCAGATCTTCATTTGAGCAAGCTCGTTTCAATCTGGTAGGAGCAATACTTCCCTATATCCCAATTAACTATTCTGATGTCTGTATTTCTATATTTGACATGCCTTTTGTTTGTATAATCTACTATGTTAATTTACAGGTGACCGCACTTTCAAATATTGAGGCAAAGAAAAGATTCGAATTTTTGGAAGCTGTTAGTGGGACGATGGATGCACATCTTCGTTATTTCAAACAAGTACTGGCTTGTCATTATTTGCATTTTGACATATCCTGATTATGCACAAATGTGATTCAAACTTCCTCGGTTGCCTTTTCTTCAGGGATATGAGTTACTTCATCAGATGGAACCATATATCAATCAAGTAACTCTTTAACCATGAGTTACTTCGTCTATTTTGCAACGTTTGCCTTAACCTACCTTAGCTGGTTTGACACAAGCGACGAGGCTCACAGCCGCGCGCCAGATCGGAGAGATCGCCAAGTCGCATCCCCAGGAGCTTAACGCCTTGTTGAAAAAGGTACGTAGGGGAATGCTACACATATTAATCTTCTGAGAATTTGTATACTTGTGATCCTTGAACAATTTGCTTAGTATGCTGTGCTGTTTATGGCGTACGGGTATGAAGGAATGCGTAGTTTTTTAATTAGCTGCTTCAGTTCATTCTTGTTTGATTGCACCCGTACATTCTACACTGTTTTCCTGTTACGATAGGTCTTTATGATTATGTATTACTTGATCGATCAGATAACAGTTTTGATGGCTAATAGGAATTCATGTACACCTACACATGTTCTTCAAAAGTCCTTCCCCTTCTTTGTGATATTTGATGTCCTCCCATGTATTGAGTGATAGATGTTCAGTCTAGGATAAATAATGACTCTCTGCTTCCACGTATGATATCAACATATTAGTATATCTGTTGTACGTAGCTTACTGGAGAGTCGGCCAGATTTTTTCTTGCAATATAGATGTACTGGTGGCTAAACTTTGTGCTGTCATGTGCTATCTTTAGGTTTCTCAGTACCTTCGTAGTAAGAATTGGGACACAAGGGTTGCTGCAGCACAGGCAATCGGTGCCATTGCAGAGAATGTCAAACACACGTCAGTGAAAGACTTGTTTGCACTTGTGGAAGCAGAAAAACATGCTTCTGGATTATCTGATGAAACTGGTGATGTTGGGTCATCATTGCCACCTCCTGATACTGCTGCAACATCTGAGCTTGCTTTTGGAAGGTGAATATTTCCCACTGTTTAGGACACTTACCCTTTATATCTTGCTCCCATCTTTGAAAACTAAGAAACTGATGCTCTTCTTCTTTTTTCATACAGCTTCGATATCAACAGGTTGTTGGAATTTGGGTCTCCTTTATTATCGTCAGGTGGACAGGTGTATTCTCTTGTACCATTATTGTTGCCCCTCAATATTTGATGAACATACCTCTTTTTTTTGGATTTCTTTCATGACACATCTGTGAGCTATCTTAAAATTTCAATACAATTTTTTTCTTTTTGATAGGTCATTTGTGTTGTTCGGTATGACTAGTTGATTTTACTCCTATTTTTTTATTATAGTTTATAACATTGAGCAAGAACAATGGACATCGAATACTCAAAATAGCTCTTCTCCAGCACTTCATATTAGGCCAGTACTTTACTCACTCTCTTTAGGGTATAATCTTGAGTGGACAATGAATATATTTGGCAGCGTAATCTGCGGTACCCAAGAGGAATCTCAGCTAGGAAGTTTCTTGACTTTATCTGTATCAAGATGCACTAAGAACATACTTTTTAAGGGTGAAACTGATAGTCCCCTTTTGATTTTGTATGTTTTTGTGTTACAGCAACATGCGGACTTGCTTATAAATTCTTTGCATTTTATTGCTAGGAATACGATGTTGCTAATGATAATGGCAAGAATCCAGCAGACCGCTTAGCTCGCCAAAAGAAATATCTTCGACGCGTTTAGGTCTGTATGTTTTTCCCTTACTGTGGTAAAGCACAATCTATTTTCAAGATTTAGTTAATGTTTCATCTTATTGTTTGTCCGAGTTCCCCAAATATGGATTGTAGTGACATGGTAGCTTTCAAGATGAATAACAAGCCTTTTGGCAATGTCAATTCCGTAATGCTTGTTCTTGTGTTCTCTAGATTTGAATTTCTGCTCATCAGTTTGAACTCATATCTTGGTGATCACTAAGAGCTTAGTGGCTAATTTTACGATCAATTATATTGCACTGCTTACATCCATTGGTTTTGCGGAGATTGGGAGCTGGGGTTAAATATTAGTTTTAAAAGATACTAAATTGTTAGTCACTGGTTCATCTCCTTCTGCCCAATATTTGTGATTCATAATATGATCTGCTATCATATAGGATCAGTGCTGGTTTCATACTATCCACTTCGCATATTTCCAGTGTTGTTTTGGAACGTTTACCTATTTTTTCTTATTCTAGTGCAGGTCTGGATGTGTGCGAGCAGTTCATGGGTTTCAATGATGTTTTTAAAGATGAGGATCTTCTTGCCCAAAAGAATTACTGGGGTGCCAATGTCCAGAACAACGGATTTTATTCGTTTAATACTGGTCAGAATATTCAGCACCTGGTTGCCTCAATGGTTCCTAGGTATCCGCAACATTCTAATTTTCGACCTAAGAGATTAAGTGCAAGGGAACGCAATATGCTGAAGCGGAAAGCAAAGAGCAATGCAAAAGATCATACAAAGTCTGTACCACAGGACGATGAGGTTGTGCTAAAAAATGCTGCACCGTCCAATGGAGCTTCTTCTGACCAAGTTCGTGCATATAACGTACGATCAATCAACCAGATATTCTAAGATATACTGGATTTACTTTCATGATATGGCTAACTTAGATTAGATTCCTCGTTCCTGAAATAATCTGAAGCCTCAGCAAATTTGTTGTCTGCAAGTGTTTTTAATGAACATTTCAAAGCTTAAAAGCAGAAATGTTTGTTTCTTATCATTCAATTGCTAGCATAGAGTGTAGCATCCTACATGTGTGGCACGGTGCAAGTGGCTAATACACTTGCGCTTGCCTGGGCTTGTCTCAATGTTTGTTTCTCTTGCAGTAGCATTCTCTAAGGTGGATGGCCTTTTCTTCAGTCCACTATGATTTGATAATTTCATTTCCTAATTTCAGGATGCTTCTGACACAGTTGCAGATGAAGACAATATGGAGTACAATGACAGTGGGAGATGGCCTTTTCAACAATTTGTGGATCAGCTTATTCTTGATATGTTCGATCCTAGTAATTTGATCTCCCGACTCTCATATTTGTCTCCTGTTCTCTTGCTTATCCATTAACTGAATGTTTCCTCTTAGTTTGGGAAGTTCGCCATGGCACCGTTATGGCTTTGAGGGAAATTTTGACGCATCAAGGTGCTTGTGCTGGAGTATATTTCCCTGATCTGAGCTCACCTCTTGCTGATCTGGATGATAAAACCAATTCTGACTCCCTGAAAAGGACACATGGTATTGATCTTAACGAAGACATAGACGAGGAACAGCTTGAACCGGTTTTGAAGAAACATAAGAAAGATGAGCCAAATTCTTCCGAGGTTTTGCATGAATCGGTTGTGGAGAGGCATACAGAAGAGCAGACGCCAAATCCTTCTGAGATTATGGACCTTGACTTGGATAAGGAGCTGGTCAATGCTGATGATTCCAAAGCAGAGGCAGGTTTGAGTAATGTGCTAACTATATCAAGTGTTCAACCTAATTCTGCTGATACAAAGGTTGAACCAGAGTTGCAGCTTGATAATTCAACTGATGTTCCTAAAGTGGATACATCCTGTATATCACTCCACAATGCACTAAACTCAGCATCAACTTTTTTTCTCGAGAAAACGCAAAGGACCTTTGCGTAACTCAGCATCAACTCAAAGTTCTGTTATACATGTTCCTGAAAATTCAAAGTATGCGAAACTGATGAAATTGGCCAATTACTCATGCATGAAGAATTGGGAGTTTCTTCAAGATTGTGCAATTCGTTTCCTTTGTGTACTTTCATTGGACCGGTATGCATTTCTACACTTACAGTATAGACATACATATGTTTCCTTCCATTGGTTATTATCCTTATTTCTCTACGCTTTCTGCTTGCAGCTTTGGTGATTATGTATCTGATCAAGTGGTTGCCCATGTTCGTGAAACTTGCGCTCAAGCTCTTGGTGCTGTTCTGAAGTGCATGCATCCTACTTTAGTGTGCCATACACTAAATATCTTACTGCAAATGCAGGTATGTGTTTTAGTTATCTGTCTCATGATCATCCACTTCTAAAACAATACACTCACTTTTGTTGTCACCATCATGATCTCTGCGTCTATCTTTTATTTGTTTTTTCAGCGTAGGCAAAGTGGGAAGTTCGTCATGGGAGCCTCCTTGGAATCAAATACTTGGTTGCGGTTCGCAAGGTGATTGCAGCAACTGATGACCTACTATGATAATTTAGTTACATATTTCACTGTTATGTGACTGGCAACCTTGTGTTTTGTTCAACTCATGTCATCTAGGTGCTCCATTGTGCACCATTGATGGCTTGTTTATTAATACTGATGTATGAATTTGATACGCGATCTGTGTACAAAATTGATAATATTGATTCCTGCCTCACCAGGAAATGCTTAAAGATCTGTTCGAGTATGTCCTTCATGCTTGTAAGGCTGGTCTGGAGGACCCAGATGATGATGTCCGCGCTGTAGCTGCAGAGGCCCTGATCCCGGCTGCTGCTTCTTTAGTTAGACTAAATGATCAAATGCTGCATTCAGTTGTGATGTTGTTATGGGATATATTGCTTGATCTTGATGACCTAAGCCCGTCTACAAGCAGAGGTATTGCTTGAATGTTGCGTCGTGTAGCATACATTCATCAGGCTAAAGTTGAGCATACACCAAAGATTATCTGACCAATTTACTGTCGGCTTTTGTTTCATCTTGTGAAACTAAACCAGCCACCCTTACCATTATTCCTGTTGAATATATGGAGTTAAATTTGTGTATTGTTCTGTATTGCTGTTCTCTCTTTTGCTCATAAGTTTCTCTTCTATTTCAGTGTAATGAATTTGTTAGCTGAGATATACTCGCAACCAGAGATGGTTCCGAAGATGCTTGGCATGGCAGCCTTAGGAGAAAGAGAATTTGATCTAAACCAAGCTACTCAGACCGCTGAGCAAGAAGACATGTTGGCATATAGTGAGAACCCATATGTTTTAGCCACCCTGACACCCCGTTTGTGGCCTTTTATGAGACACAGTATTACTTCAGTCCGGCGTTCTGCTATACGAACATTGGTAAGAACTACTTGGATGCTTTATTGTGCTGATGTATCAGGCATTCACTAGACTTCTCGAACAGAGTTATGGAAATTAGCAGAATTTTCATTGGTTAGTCAGAAAGCTCTACCAACCATGCGGTGCAACTTTGTTCACTAAATGTCACCAGAGTTTTAGAATTGATTGATAGAAATTAGCAGTCATCACCATTCAATCACATGTCTCTACAACCTATGTAGTTCAGCAGTTTTCAACCATCTGTCTAATCCTTTTTTTCAACTTTGTTTATTAAAGAAACAACCTTCCTTGAGATACCTTTCCAAGTCGCAATAATAACCGAGTAATGTTGCCATTATGTATAATGATTTTGTAGTGCAAGGCTGCAACCACATCTTACATTTGCATCAGTTGCATGTGGCTAATGTCTTAGGCAACTTTGTTTAGTAAACAACAACATTCCTTGAGATCTTTTTTCCAGTCTCAAGCATGGAATAATAATTCAATTTCACCGCCATTATGTATAGAGGGTCTTTGTGCTGAGTCCACATCTATCATTGTGCCTTCCTAGTTAACTGTGAATTTCCAACTCTTTGCAGGAGAGGCTTCTTGAGGTTGGCAACACTGGAAGTTCAGCAGGAAACACCCCATCAAAATTCTGGCCTACATCCATATTAGGTGACTCACTGCAGGTTGTCTTCCAGAATATACTTTTGGAGTCAAATGACGAGATTCTTCAATCTTCTGAAAGGGCTTGGAAACTTCTACTTCAGGTTACTGATGTTCTGGACTTCTGGACATTCTGTAGAAGAAAGTTCAATAATCTTGTCTATCATAGGATGATATTAACAAACAAAACCGTCTTCATTATTGCAGTGCCCTGAGAAGGACCTCGAGTATGCTGCGATGTCATATTTTAGTAATTGGGTGCAACTTGCTACAACTCCATATGGCTCAACATTGGATTCTGCAAAAATGTTTTTGCCAGTGGCCCTTCCCCGAGGAAGTCGTTCAAGAGCTGCTGCAAAGATAAGATCTGCAAGGCTAGAACATGAAAGTTCAAGAATGATATCTTTTGGTTCTACAGGAGAAAATACTTCACATCAGAAGCATTTTGATGTTTCGTCGAATCTTCCGAAGATAATTGTGGGGGCACATTCTGACAAATCTGTTACTCATACACGGGTTCTGACTGCAATGGCCCTTGGGCTTTTCGCCTCAAAATTGCCAGTTGGCTCGTGGCAAGTTGTTCTTAGTCCACTTGCGAATGATGTCATGTCTCTCTCAGGAGTCCAGAGACAGGTTTGTAATGGCTTCATTATGTTAGCGTGTTAATATCTTCACTCCTGAACTACTCATATTATACTAATTTGTGTTTATGTTCCAGGTTGCTTCTATGGTTATTGTTTCTTGGTTTAAAGATCTCAGGGGAAGAGATCTCGCTGCAGTGGGCCCATTGCTAGCTTTCTTCTCTTCTGTGAAAGAGTATCTATTTGGACTTACTGTCTTGCTCTGATCCTGCATTTCCAACAAAAGACTCTGTGCTTCCCTATTCTGAACTTGCAAGAACCTACACAAAGATGCGCAATGAAGCCACTAATTTGTTCCGCGCAGTTGATTCTTATGCTATATTCAAAGATTATGCTAGCAGCTTAAATTTTAACGCTGACATGCTGAGCGTTGATGATGCTATTAATTTTGCTTCAAAGCTGTTGTTACCCACTGAGTTTGATCTTCCTTCGGACACTGAGAAAATTGTCCTGAATAACATAGAGTCAGCAAAACAAGGCCTCTTGTCTACATCAGGCTACTTGAAATTGGTTCAGGTATACGTTCTTTTCAAAGTCTCTATATCGTGTTAGAATGTTAAAGTTCTGTGTTACATAATTCTATGTATTTATTTCTGATTTTTTAATTGGTACATGGTAATATCTTCACATATGTTTCATCATTTGATATTATTCTGCAGAATAATTTGCACGTAACAGTCTGTTCTTTAGTGGCTTCTGCTGTCGTCTGGATGTCAGGGTTACCAAGCAAGTTGAACCCAGTCATTTTACCTTTAATGGCTGCTATAAGAAGAGAACAGGTAAAACATGTAGCTTTGTGTATTGTAGCAATTTCTGCCTTTGCAATTCAGCATATAGATTTAGATGATTCCATGTCATGCAGGAGGAGCTACTTCAAGACAAAGCTGCAGATGCACTTGCGGAGCTCATTTTTAGTTGTGTTGGTCGGAAGCCTGGCCCCAATGACAAGCTAACCAAGAACCTCTGCACCTTAGCAGCACTGATATTAGCGAGACACCTCAGGCTGCAGTTATCAATTCAATACAGGTTATTGAGGACCAAAATCTGTTGTCGATCGGCAAGCGTTTTAGCAATCACAAATCCAGGGGTCATGCGAGTTCTGGTGGTGAAGACAGAACAAAAACGGAAGGTTTCATAAGCCGTCGTGGATCAGAGTTGGCTTTAAAGCATCTCTGTGAGAAGTTTGGATCATCATTATTCGAAAAACTTCTAAGTTATGGGACTGCCTTACCGAATTTCTTAAACCTATTGAGATCGAAGATGACATTCAGAAAGATGATCCAAGTTTCGCCCAACTGGGCAGATCTTGTGAGGATAAAGACCCACAGTCCCTCATAAACAATATCCAGGTTTGTTCCATTAGGACTTATTTGGATTCTGCGTTATTGTGGCTGCTTTACACAAGACAGCTATATTCTCTAGGCTTAAATCATCACGTCACATGTCCATATTGGTAATTGATGTGCCTGATTTTTGCAGGTTGTTAGCTCAGTTACACCTCATCTACCTGAGCCCTTGAGGCCTCAGCTATTAAGGCTCCTTCCCTGTATTCTTGGGTGCGTGCGTCATCCTCATGTGGCTGTTAGGTTAGCGGCTGCCAGGTGTATCACATCAATGGCGAAGTCATTGACTGGTAATGTGATGGTAGTTGTGATAGAAAATGCCATTCCAATGCTGTCGGACACATCTTCTGTGTGTGCCAGACAAGGAGCTGGGATGCTTTTGAGCCTTCTTGTTCAGGGTCTGGCTGTGGAGTTGATTCCTTACGCTCCTTTCCTTGTTGTACCTCTTCTGAGGTGCATGAGTGATCCTGATGGATCTGTTGGGCAGTCTGTCACTCACAGTTTCGCAGCTTTGGTTCCTTTACTGCCATTAGCGAAGGGTGTTACGCTACCGAGTGGACTAAGTGAACGCTTATCTAGAAGCACGGAAGATGCCCAATTTCTGGAACAACTCCTTGACAACTCCCAGATTGATGATTACAAGATCAGCATTCATCTTAGTGTTGAGTTGCGAAGGTATGTAACTATCATTGAAGTTCCTTCATCAGAATGTGGCTTCATGATGGCATTCTACTTTATTGAAACAGTTTGATGCATAAATGAAATTATCATACAAATTGAGTCTGTAGTTCGCTTCATTTGTTGAAATATGCTGTGCTGTATATTGCCTCTCGCAGTTTTACAATATTTCTTTTGATTTTACCTTAACAAAATCTGTGGTTTGTCAGGTACCAGCAAGAAGGAATCAACTGGTTAGCATTCCTGAGACGGTTTAAGTTACACGGAATTTTATGTGATGACATGGGGCTTGGCAAGACACTCCAGGCGTCCGCTATCGTTGGAAGTGATATTGCTGAGTCGCGTGCACGCAATGATGACAAAGATCCAAAATCTTTGATTATATGTCCTTCTACATTAGTAGCACACTGGGAATACGAAATGGAGAAATACATAGAAAGCTCTATCATGAAACCTCTTCAGTACATTGGTTCATCACCAGACAGGATCATGCTCCGTAATCAATTTGATAAGTTCAATGTTATCATTACATCGTATGATATTATACGCAAGGACATTGATTTCCTTGAGAATATCTCTTGGAACTATTGTGTTCTGGATGAAGGGCACATCAGATCTAAAATTACGTCTGCTGTGAAACAGTTGAAAGCACAACACCGTCTTATCTTGAGTGGAACTCCTATTCAGGTAAAACTTTAGCTGCTCTGTGTTTACACCTACATAGCTACTACTGTTTTGTTGTCTGTGCTTGTGGAAATTTACTGCTATTGGCCAAATTATTTCTTTGCTTTGACACATTCTACTGAACTTGCAGAACAATGTGTTGGAATTGTGGTCCCTATTCGACTTCCTTATGCCCGGGTTTCTTGGGACAGAAAAACAGGTAGGTTGCGCTCTGAAGTTTTACTTCCTTATGGCACTGACTGATAGTACTATTGTGATTTCTTCGAAGGAATCATTTGTAAAAAAATAGTACTCGTATGCCATCGTGGCAGCTATCTTATTCTGGCAAGAATTTTGTTGCTGCAATCTGATCAAATTTTATTGCTTGCGCAGTTCCAAGCTACATATGGGAAACCACTGATAGCAGCTAAAGATTCAAAATGTTCAGCAAAGGATTCTGAAGCTGGCGTTCTTGCAATGGAGGCACTTCATAAACAGGTGTTTATCTTCTGTTATATTTTAGAAATAACACTATGTTAAGACCTCTGTTGTCAATGAATAAATAAATCTTGCTATACCAGGTCATGCCATTTCTACTCAGAAGAACCAAGGATGAAGTCTTATCGGATCTTCCAGAGAAGATCATCCAGGATAGATATTGCAACCTCAGTCAGTTGCAGTTGAAACTGTATGACAAGTTCTCCAGCTCCAATGTGAAGGAAGAGATCTCAACTATTGTAAAAGCAAATGAATCAGACAAGTCTACCGCTCAACCAAAGGCAACTCGTCATGTGTTTCAGGTGCTAGAATTTAACAATCTTGTTTCTTCATTATGTATCATCTCCTTTAATACCGCCTTCTAAATGGGATATGCTTTTTGTATGCAGGCATTACAATACCTATTAAAACTTTGCAGTCATCCGGTACTTGTAACTGGGGACAACCCTCCTGACTATCTTGTGGATCATCTAAATGAAATAGGTGTGGGAACTGGTGGCGAGCTGCATGAGCTGCACCACTCTCCTAAGCTTGTTGCTCTTCAAGAGATACTTCAAGAGTGTGGTATAGGATCAGAAATATCAAGTCCTGATTCTTCCGCAGCTGTTGGACAACACCGAGTTTTGATTTTTGCTCAACATAAGGTACCGAGTCCATTATGTTGTGATGTGTCTTTCTCTCTCTTGCTTCTGTTTTTATTTCATCCTTGTTCTGTTCTCAACTATTTCTGTAGGCCTTTCTTGACATTATTGAGAAGGACCTGTTTCAGACCCATATGAGAAGGTGAGTTTTATGGCATTTTTCTTACTTATTTTAGTTGTATCTAGATATGCATCATTTTATATCAGTGAAAATAAGGTGAAGCATATAAAATGGTGCAAATTATCTGCAAAAGGGTTGCTGTATATTATTATATGCTTCACCTTATTTTCTCTGTTTAAGGAGTCTAAATATTTCAGTGATGCTGCTGAACTGTATAATCCGTAAAGCTGAGTTGGTATGACAACTGAATTATGTTGACCAAAAGCTAATTTAGCCTGTTTGTTCTTGTTTACTGCCATTTCATCTTTCTGCAGCATCTGTAGTCAGCATCAACTAATGCGCATGACTGTATCGTCATGTTCCCTTACTAGCCAAGTCATCTGATTGGGGAATTTTTGATAATGTTGCAGCGTCACATATTTGAGGCTTGATGGCTCTGTTCAAACAGAGAAGAGATTTGAAATCGTCAAATCCTTCAATTCAGATCCAACCATTGATGTGCTTCTACTGACGACTCACGGTAGGTTCAAGAAATTCCATAAGAAATGGAGTTTAACTCCTTGGTATTGCTAGAAAAGCTTGCTCACATTCTTTTTTGTTGCAGTCGGTGGTCTGGGCTTGAATTTGACATCTGCGGACACTTTGGTGTTCATGGAACATGATTGGAACCCGATGAAGGATCTCCAGGTTCGTCTTTTGCATCTTGTCACCTGTCGAACGGATAATGTGTTTTATTTGCATTATTATGTTAGCTATGCTGTTTGTCTGACGATCAATGCCTTGGAATTATACAGGTGATGGACAGAGCACATCGCCTGGGTCAAAGGAAAGTGGTGAATGTGCACCGTCTGATCATGCGCGGCACCCTGGAAGAGAAGTGATGAGCCTCCAGCGGTTCAAGGTGTTGGTTGCAAATGCGGTCATCAATGCCGAGAACGCTAGCCTGAAGACCATGAGCACCGACCAGCTGCTTGATCTCTTCACTTCAACCCCAGCTTCCAGAAAGGTAAATCCTTGGGACATACTATTATTTTTCTCGTGAGAGATCCTATCTTTCCATTTCTCATTCAAATGATTACGATTCTCATCCCATCTCTCCTGAAATGATGTGCAGGCGTCTGTTCTCCCAAGCAGTTCGAGTGCGGAGGAGAGCAAAGAGTCGAATGGAAAACCTGGTTGGAAGGGGGGCCTCAAGTCGATCCTGAGTGGGCTGGACGAGCTGTGGGACCAGTCGCAGTATGCGGAGGAATATGACATTAAGCAGTTCCTGTCGAAGCTCAACGGGTGAAGATCCGACTCGGTCGTGTACAGTGTAGAGTAAAAATTTGGACGCGAGATACTCTCACAGGTTCTGCCGCTGGCAACCTCGGAGATCCTTTTATCTTGTTTTTTGTTTTGTTTTTCATACCGAAGAAGAAGAAAATAGGGGAGAAAGGTCGCAAGATCGATCTAGAGCGGGATGATGGGGCTAACTTTATAGGCGAATTGAGACGGTGGATCTCAGTTTTGTTTTTGTTAGGAAGGGTTGTTATTAGATGGCTGGCCGGTAGGTAGGTCAGGTCAGAGGCTGTAAAGTTTTGGTCTTACTTATAATCCAATTGGAGCTTCTTTTGAATCTATCTATATTCCATGTGAAGATCCTTGTTGGGGTCCTGTTTTCGGCTGGACAAGCCACTTTAGCTCAACTAATCATCTGGCCCCGGTTTCAGAAGAATAAAAAGGAATTCTTGTTTTTTCTATGTGTGCTTCTGCTTAATTAAAGGCTGCTGCTACTGCCACAGTTACATGTATCGTTTTGGCAGACAAGATCTTGGAGTGGCAGCTGATGGGGCCGGTTGGGAAGGGTGAATCTGTCACGACCCGATCTAGAACAGCTCGGATCGCGCAAGGGATAATACAGAGAATTGGATTGGATGAGAAGAGCAGAGCAGAGCAGGATGAGAGACTTGCAGAAGAAGAAGGTGAGAGACGCAACCATACTTTACTTCAGACATGATTCTTACAGGTTCCAACCCGAGCTTATAACGACGCTCAACACACACACAGGCCTTTACGGCCCACGGCGCCACGGCCCACACCTGGCCCAACACAACTCATGACATACTGCGACTACGCAGTAGTTGCAAGTGTGACAGAATCCTTAATGTGTCGTGGCTTGTACCTGAAGAACCACTGATCCGTCTGCTGCAGTATATATTGTTGCATGTACAGTTTTCTTGCACTACGTTTTAACGGCGTGGTATTGGCTGTCATTTTACCATGTACATGATCCATGAGTCTTACTGGGTTCCGATGGGAATCCTCAATTTCACTGGGGCAGCAGGAATTTGGCTGCAGTCGGTTCAGAAGAAGGTGTTAGGGTTACAGTGGGACGATTTTTGTGCGTCTCAATTGAAGAACATGTTATCCCCTGATGTCAAGGTATCTGACCAATTGCCTTATGAGTTATGTGAACTCTCACTTTGCGTTTCCAGTTGAAATATTACAGGAATGTTGGGTCCAGAAGGGGAACAAGAAGATCAGGCAAGTATTGCTCAAGTGGTCTGATGCAACAATGGGTGAACCCACCTGGGAAGATTCGATGATCTGAAGACCAGGTTTCCTCGTTCAACGGCTTGGGGACAAGCCATTCTTCAAGGGGAGGGGATTGTCAGCAGCCTTGTTGACATGGACACAGAACGAGTCAACCACAAGGATGGGCCGCAAGCTGATGAAGCCAAGCACGAGACCGACGCGAGCCCAAGCCCAACCCACGCTACCACGGAAGCACCTGGACAACGTGAAGCATAAAGGCTGGAGAAGACCGAAGAAAAGATCATCCTGTGGATCACGGCACTGGCGGCAAACCTTCTTCCTATCTGGCTCTCTCCTACCAACCCCATTCTTGCTTTTTGCCTTTAGCACACTTGTGCTTGAATCTGAGATCGGATCCTGTAGTCCAGTACTCGAATTGTGCCTGATAATCGAATTTCACCGATCACTACACTATCAACGGCCCTCTTTTCCGGCTCTGGTTCGGCA
Source organism: Poa pratensis (assembly GCA_947311845.1). Taxonomy (NCBI): domain Eukaryota; kingdom Viridiplantae; phylum Streptophyta; class Magnoliopsida; order Poales; family Poaceae; genus Poa; species Poa pratensis. The sequence goes on along the minus strand of CAMZMU010000075.1, from coordinate 50,381,598 downwards.
GCGCCGAGGTGGTGGTGGCCGCGTCGGCCAAGGTGGCCGGCCAGTTCCTCCGCGCCCACGACGCCAAC